>OU696696.1:155192083-155212920 GCA_916050605.2 Platycheirus albimanus | reverse complement strand
ATTTGCCATGACAATTAACAAATCGCAAGGCCAATCGTTACAAGTGTGTGGCCTTAATCTTGAATTCCCTTGCTTTTCACATATACAACTGTACGTGGCGTGTTCGCGTGTCGGAAAGCCATCTGCATTGTTAGTTTATGCACCGGACAACAAAACAAACAACGTTGTTTATCACAAAGCGTTGCAGTGACCTAATCATTTCTGTTTAAATAAAAGTAATTTTAATCAATTTAATATCAATTGTTTAATTCTTTCTTAAGAGAGGCTCGACTTTCGAAAGGGACAATTAGTCAATTTAAGGCAGAACGAAGTTCGCCGGGTCAGCATGGGGATTTTTTGTTGGGTTTGTATTAAACCAGGTAAACGAATAGCGGAGCCGAATTTTTCAATTTTTGAACGGTATTTTTTAAAAATCGTTAAAACAAAAAATTGCGGAACAAATATCACCAAGTAATGACTTTGTTCTTTTACTTGGCTAAATATTATCCGATTTGCATGAGGATTTTTTTTGTTGGATTAGTTTTGAACCAGGTAAACACACAACGGAGCCGGTTTTTTTTTTAATTTCAATTTTTTTTTCACTATCAAAAACAATAAAAATAAGCTAAAAAAATATAAATTGACAAAATTTTTCGATCTTTAATTCAAAAAAAATTAAATAAACGTAAAATTAGTTGAACCTCAATATAGTCCGTAAATTAATTTAACTTTTTAACTTTTAAATAGTATTTTGTTTGGTGACCAACACAGTGTATAAAGGTATCTACTAAGTTACCAAGTGCGAAGTGAAATTTAATGGATTAGTGTTAATTTTTTTTCTTTTTTTTTAAACATTGTGATAACTAAAATTGAGGCTTTAATTTTATCGATAACGAATTTTAATAAGGTATTTTGTGAACGACCTATTTGTGTGTAATGCAATTGGTATAGATGGTTATGCTAATGATATTGTCCCTGCAGGATTTTTCTATAAGTGTCATTATGCCGCCAATAAGACGATCAAACATTGGAGCGCGCAATAAAAACACGAGACGAGTGGCTATTCTGCGTGCGAATGCGAATCAAGAATCACAAGAGGAGATAGCCGATCATATGGAAGCAGATCGCGTAGGTGTCATTATGCCACCAATAAGGCAATCAAACATTGGAGCGCGCAATAAAAATACGAGACGAGTGGCTAATCTACGTGCGAATCAAATGGATGAACAGCATGCACATCGCAATGAACAAGTCCGTTTACGAATGACTAACATGCGTGACGCATTTTCACAAGAGGATATAGCCAATCATATGGAAGCAGATCGTGTAGCAAGAGCCACCCGTCGTACAAATGATGATCTAGATGAACGTAACTTTAATCGACGTAAAGAGCGAAGGACACGAGCGCCACCTTATAATTTAAATCGGGCTGCATTCAGATATGATTCCACACTAACGTACAATGATCTTCCGTGCGTTAATATTTGGCCATTGAATGTCGTCTGTCAGCATTGCAATGCATTGAAGTTCTCGGCGGAAACGCCTGGGTTGTGTTGTGCAGGAGGAAAAGTAAAATTACCTGTTTTGGCCCCGAAACCGCAGCCATTGCGATCACTTCTGTATAAAGATACAACGCAATCACGGCATTTCCTCGCGCACATTCAACAATACAACGGCTGCTTCCAAATGACTTCTTTTGGAGCCACTGTTATCCAAGAACGTGGTTACAATCCCACCTTTAAGGTAATGTCGTCAGAAGAACTTTAACATTATGTCCAGTGTGGATAAATTGTCACATTATCCTTCTACTATTCAGATCCAAGGACAAATCAACCATCGTGTGGGAGCTCTTTTGCCGCAATTGAACGAGCATCATAAGTTCCTTCAGATTTATTTTCTTGGAAATTCAAATGAGGAACTCAATCAGCGTTGTGCTATTGTTCGTGCTATGAAACCTGAGATCATCGAACAATTGCAACAACTCCTACACGAACGCAATGCGTTGGTTAAAGTATTCAAAAATGCATTGGAAGCGATGCCTTCTGATCATTATAAGATTATTATCAGCGCAGACAAAAGACCAAGTGGTACCCATGCACGACAATTTAATGCTCCAACAATTGACTAGGTAGCGGTGCTAATCGCTGGCGAAAATGTTCAATCACGCGACATAGTCCTCAAGCGAAGTGATAATGGACAGTTTCAACGCGTGATGGAGACCCACCGGTCATACGACACATTACAATATCCGCTTATGTTTTGGGAAGGCAATGATGGCTACCATTTTCAAATTAAAATGGTAAGCCCACTCTTCGGTTAGTTCCTCAGTTTTCCGACATATCTTTTTCATCAACTATTAATGGGATTATCTTTAAGGGCATGATACAAATAAAAAGTCAGCAGCATGAACTTCTACGCATATCGCTTCATGATTCGCCAGGATGTCGACAACCATCTGTTAAGATATCGCCGATTGTTTCAACAGTATTGCGTCGACATGTACGTTAAGATAGAAACAGAACGCCTAAATTTCATCCGATTAAATCAAAATAAATTGCGTTCGGAAGAATACATTAACTTAAGAGATGCCATACATTTGGATGGAGATGCAGCAGCAGCAAACATCGGCCGGTTGACTATTCTCCCAGCAACATATGTTGGAAGTCCGAGGCATATGCACGAATATGCGCAAGATGCAATGACATATGTGCGGCATTACGGACGCCCCGACTTATTCATAACATTCACCTGCAATCCAAAATGGCCAGAAATTACGCAACTCTTACTTTGCGGACAAACTTCGAGCGACCGCCACGACATCACTGCACGAGTTTTCAAACAAAAACTATTAATGATCATTGACTTCATCACGAAACACAATATTTTTGGACAGCCGCATTGTTGGATGTATTCGGTGGAATGGCAGAAGCGACCAGACCTGGTCGATTCAATCATTAGCACCGAAATACCCAGTAAAGAAGCCGACCCGGAATTGTGTGAAGTCGTAACTACGCAGATGATTCATGGGCCTTGCGGAAATCACAATCCAGATTCGCCTTGCATGGTCGCAAATAAATGTTCTAAGCGATATCCAAATCCCCTTCTGGCAGAGACAATCACTATCAGCGATGGATACCCATTGTATAGGCGGCGATCACCAGATGACAATGGCAGAACAGTCGCAATGAAAGTGAAAGGGAAAGATGTCTTGGTGGACAACACTTGAATTGTTCCATACTGTCCTCTTCTCTCTAAAGTATTTAAAACGCACATAAACGTTGAATACTGCAATTCGGTGAAGTCCATCAAGTACGTTTGCAAGTACGTCAATAAAGGAAGCGACATGGCGGTTTTTGGTCTTGAGTGTCCAGATAAGAATGACGAAGTGTCGTGCTATCAATTAGGGCGTTATGTGAGTTGCAATGAGGCAATTTGGAGAATATTTTCCTTTCCGATACACGAACGCCATCCAACCGTTCAACATTTGGCGGTTCACTTGGAGAATGGTCAGCGCGTATATTTCAGGGAAGAGAATGCAACTCAGCGAGCTGAACAGGCACCAGCAACAACGTTAACGAGTTTCTTCTCCACCTGCGCAAGTGACCCGTTCGCTAGAACGCTGCTCTACTCGGAAATGCCTCGCTATTATATTTGGAATGCGTCGTACAAAAAATTTCAACGTCGAAAACAAGGGCAAGCTGTTGCTGGATATGCGGATGTGTACTCCACTGATGCACTTGGTCGTATCTATACTGTTCATCCAAAAAATGACGACTGCTTCTATCTGCGATTGCTTTTGATCAATGTGCCTGGTCCAACTTCGTACGAGAACCTGCGGACTGTTGATGGTGTGCTGTGTGCCACATTTAGAGAAGCCTGTCAGCGGATGAATTTGCTTGCCAACGACAATCATTGGGACGCAACACTTGCCGATGCTAGAGTTTCTGCGCCTGCGACTCAAATTCGTACATTGTTTGCCATCATCATCTCGACATGTTTTCCATCGAACCCCCTCATATTGTGGGACAAGTACAAGGACAACATGGCTGACGATATTTTGCATCGAGTTCGAAGAACAACATCAAATCCCGAACTTCAAATGCACGATGAGATCCGCAACGAGGCGCTGATATTGATCGAAGACATGTGTATGCTCATGTGCAGCAACCTGTTGAGTAAACTGGGAATGCCAACCCCCAATCGCTCAATGAACGATGCATTTAATAGAGAATTGCAACGCGAGCGAGAATTCGATCAAGACGCTTTGACAGAAACAGTTCGCACCAATGTCCCACTGCTAAATCCCGAGCAAAAGAACGTGTACGACTCTTTGATGAAGGCGGTTGACGACGGTAACGGTGGCATATTCTTCCTGGATGCACCTGGTGGAACTGGCAAAACGTTTCTCCTTTCCTTGATTTTGGCTTCAATTCGGTCAAGATCCGACATCGCACTTGCGGTTGCCTCTTCTGGAATAGCGGCCACGTTGTTGGAAGGTGGTCGCACCGCACATTCAGCGTTAAAATTGCCACTGAATCTGCAGTTGAATGACGAACCAACATGCAATATTTCAAGAAATTCAGCTATGGCACAAGTGTTGAAAACTTGCAAAATTATCATCTGGGATGAATGCACAATGGCACACAAGCGAGCATTGGAGGCTCTTGATTGAACAATGAAAGATTTACGGAACAATGTGAGATGCTTTGGAGGAGCAATGATATTGCTAGCCGGTGATTTCCGTCAAATTTAACCAGTAATCCCGCGATCAACGCCTGCAGATGAACTCAACGCTTGCCTGAAATTATCTTAATTCTGGCGATACAAAAAGAAGCTGCGGTTGACGACGAACATGCGAGTTGCGTTGCAGAACGATCCATCAGCCGATGATTTTGCAAAACAACTGTTTACAATTGGAAATGGTCAAATTACCGTTGATGCTGCAACTGGCCTGATTTCGTTCCCGCTGAATTTTTGTGAATTCACATCATCGAAGGAAGAGCTCATCAGTAAAGTGTTCCCTAACATCGGTCACAATTATTTAAACCACGATTGGCTCAGTGAACGCGCGATATTAGCTGCGAAAAATAAGGACGTCGATGATTTGAATTTCATCATTCAAAATAAAATCGCATTCGTTTTAATCGGTGGATCGCATAATAAATGATGATGAAGCAACAAACTATCCAATTGAATTTTTGAATTCGTTGGATGTTCCTGGTCTACCACCACACAATTTGCAACTCAAAGTCGGCTCTGTCATCATAATGCTGCGAAATCTGAACCAACCAAAATTATGCAATGGAACTAGGTTGACAGTGAAGAAACTCATGAACAACGTCATCCAAGCAACAATAATCAAAGGCAAGCTCAAAGGCGAAGAAGTTCTCATTCCAAGAATTCCTATGATACAGAACGACTTGCCGTTCGAGTTAAAGCGGATTCAGTTTCCCATTCGAATCGCATTCGCCATGACAATTAACAAATCGCAAGGCCAATCGTTACAAGTGTGTGGCCTTAATCTTGAATTCCCTTGCTTTTCACATGGACAACTGTACGTGGCGTGTTCGCGTGTCGGAAAGCCATCTGCATTGTTTGTTTATGCACCGGACAACAAAACAAACAACGTTGTTATCACAAAGCGTTGCAGTGCCCTAATAATTTCTGTTTAAATAAAAGTAATTTTAATCAATTTAATATCAATTGTTTAATTCTTTCTTAAGAGAGGCTCGACTTTGGAAAGGGACATTTAATCAATTTAAGGCGGAACGAAGTTCGCCGGGTCAGCTAGTAATAATAATAATAATAATAATAATAATAATAATAATAATAATAATAATAATAATAATAATAATAATAATAATAATAATAATAATAATAATAATAATAATAATAATAATAATAATAATAATAATAATAATAATAATAATAATAATAATAATAATAATAATAATAATAATAATAATAATAATAACCCGTGCAACCCGTGTTCTTGCTTTGATGAGATCTGCTGTAATCCTGCCGTACGTATCGTTCTCAGATAAATCGCTGCTCCATATGTCCTCTCAGAAGCATCCGAACATCCATGTAGCTCTTTTCGTACTTCTTCTGAAGTACCTATCCATCTCCAAATTTTCACGTTCTCTAAATATATTATTTCCTGCCACAAATCTCTCCAACTCTCATTTATCTCTCTAGGGAGTCAACACAGCTCACTACGCTTCTCTTGGTTATTGCCTGCTGAGTGTCCGGTGTTTTTACCACAAACGTGAATTGATCCTTCTCAAGCAGCCACTTCAAGCCCAAAACTGTCGTTTTCTCATCATCCTGGAACATTATTGACTCCTGCTCTTCATAGTTCATGTCCTTCACAAGAGCTTTGGAATTGGATTTCCATTTTCTAAGCTCAAAACCTGCCCCTTTTAAAACATGATCGAAATCTTTTGATGACTTGATCTCCTTCTCTTCAGAATCACCACCTGTGGTGCAGTCATCCATATAAAATTCCTGCTTAATTGTCATTCCAGCTTCTGGAACCTCCTGCTATGCCTCATTTGCACATTGTTCAGCATTATGAGCTGAAGAGGTCATACCATAGGTGACTACGGTCAGCCAATATTCTCTCAAATTGTCCTGCGGGTTTTCTCTCCAAAATATACGCTGCGAATCCCATTTATCCTTCGCCAGCTTCACCATCCTGAACATCATTTTAATATCCGCAGTAATAGCGACACGAAGCCTGCGGAAGCGCATTGAAATTTCGTGCAGATCCTTCTATAAGTTTTCTCCAAGCAATTGCACTTCATTTACTGAAGTATCTTTATTTGTCCTGTAGCTCGCATCAAATACGAACCTTAAGTTTTTTGGCGACGCAATGATGTGGTATATGGTTTTGCCATGCACTGTGCCTGTCACTGGTGTCATATGTCCTGCTTCTTCATATGCTCTCATAAACTCCTGGTACTTTTTTTTTCAACTCAGGATCTCCTGCCAACCTTCTCTCCAAAGCAAAGAACCTACGCTTAACTGTAAGCTCTGAACTTCACTGCTCTTTCAATGATTCCTTCAAATAATCGTCACAAGAAACCTGCCAAAATCATCACGTGAAAATCTTTTCATGAAATTTTGCTCCACCTGCTCCTCCTGCTATTTTGACCTGCTCAACGACATTTCTATGTCATTTAAAACATTTATGCCAAAAACGCTTAAGCGATTCATGAAGTTGATTAATATTCATGCGCACTGCCTGCGATACCTGCTCATTGTTCATGCTATCCTTCTCATTACCATACTCTCCCAATATTATTCTGCCGAAAACAGTTTCCATCTCAAGGACACCACCCCGTCGATGCTCTAAGACAGAAGTAAATGCTTCTGCTATGAACCTGCAATAAATCTACAGTACCTGCTTTCCAATAATGTGGATCAGCAAGATATGCTGTAGCAATACTCATCCGTGGCAATTTCAAGTTGTGTGTTGGCACAACTGGCTGCCATTTAACCTGCTCAGGAAGAATCCAAAAGTCCTGCTCTATTAAAACCAGATTGGGCTGTGCGCCCGTCTCTAAAAGTGCTCTTACCGGCCCATATCCTGTTATCTATCTCAATTCTTACTTGTGCCGTAGGCATCAAAGTAACTCTCTCCTGCTCTTGCTCATTATAATTAAAAAAAAAATAAAAAGACGAAATAAATTATATTCATACTTTGCTTTTTCTTTTTAGAAGGCAAACGCCTAGCTCTCTTAACATCCCCCAGGACATCACCTCTTCCAATTCTCTTCCTGCTTTCTCTCTTCCTGCTGTTCCTGCTACTTCTTCCGTCCTGCGCTTCTCCAACCGAGGGCGTTTCCTGGGAAGCACAATTAGTCAATCTGCGTTTTGCTTATTTTCGCTTGTCTGGCTCCTTCTCTTCTTTCACTTTTCCTGCTCATATAGAACAGTTTCTGCACCCTTCCCAATCTCTTTCGTAGCACTATTGTGCATTTGCTTCCCGGGGCATCGACAGCACGGCCCTTGGAAGCAGTCCTTTGGGGCATGGCATGTCTTAAGACAATTGGGGCAAAGTGCCTTTTCCTTCACAAGATCCTGCTTAGCACGAATGCTCAGTACTGCAAACTCTAGACAACGTCGCATTGGATGATTCAGAAATTTGCACGAGTGGCAAGGCAACAGCCTCTCTTCACCTGGTGCTCCTGCTCTTCGGGCATTACTGCCAGCTGCTCGCATGTCCTCATACCTGCCCAAATTCGGATGCGCCTGAAGTTGTGACAACGGCTGCTCAAATTTCCTGCCATCGCTCCGCTCAATGCCTGTTCTGCTTTACCTGGTATGCCTGCTATGCGTGTTCTTGGAGCCATTTTTTTAGCTTTTTCTGCAACACTGCGTGGGCAGCAAAGTAATTTTCTTCCGCTCCTGAAATCCTGCGTTGTATCTCCACGTTGACCAACATATCGTCGGCCAACGCAATCCTACTCTCGCTGATCTTGACCTGCGACCAGGCTTCTGACCTGCGCTGCTGCCATCGTAGAAATTCCAAAATCTGGAGATTTCACAAAGGCAAGCATCCTGCTCACTGAAAATACACCAGCATCCAATTCATATTGGTGATTTTTCTCCTGCTGGTTGTCAATCTTTTTTATTCGCTGCTCTTTTCTGTAAATATATAAAATCGTATTGCATTAGAAATGATGACTCAAAAATGTCCTACCCTGAAAATGAAAGAGATACTCGTTTGAAGTAGGTACATCAATTTCCCAATATGCAAAAATAAAATAAAATAAATAGTAGATATAATAAAAAAAAGGTCGGCTAGTTGTTGCTGCTTTTGTCGTTGCAAATATATTTTGTTTATTATAAGAAAGATATGTTGCATCGAGAAGAAATTCTTTTGTGGCTCATTTTCCTGCTTTAAAAAAATTTATTCTTTTTGAATTTAAAATATTTTATTCCTGCCGCTTGCAAGCTTTCCTTCTCTAAAAACTAGCACCGTCGTGCTTTGAGTTTTTTCCTGCCCAGCTATGTGTCCTTTTTTTTAATAATAATTTGTTCATGGCAACTGGTGCAATTACACTCAAGTTCCTCCTTCATACCTGCTCTCTCATGTTTGGTAACTCGCACATATGTGCTTTGAGTTGCCCCTGCTATATTTCGAGTCCACAATTTTTGTCTCAAATTTGGTAACCAGAGATGGCTGAAATGACTTTTTTTTTTGAATAACTACATTTGCTACGTCTGCTACATAAATAAGGTAGTTAATGTAGTTAAATGTAGGAAACGTAGTTAAATGTAGTAGACGTAGCGATAACTGTCAAAATGTAGTTTGGGTTTTCAATTTAATAGCCAAATTGAAAACAAAATGCATTTTCTTATGTTTTTGCCGCATTCTTGTTTGTCAATCGTCATTCGTCATCGTCACTCGTGCATCGTGGTTGTTGTCGTTTAGTATCTCGTATCTCGTGTATTATATTGCGTTAAAAAATTAAATCATGCCTAATTTTTGAGGAGGAAGAAAATTGCATAATTATTGGAGTGATGGCTGCTTCACTCCGATTAAGTTGGAAAATGGACGGATTGGTGCGCTCTGCGGAGAATGCACAAACATTCTGAAAAACACCACAAAAACCAGGCTCCAGGCGCACAGGTAAGCAAAAAAAAACAGAATTCTTATTAAAGTTCAGAAACTAAAAGCACATTATATAAGACGCGTTTGTGTTCCAAGTGTTCCTGACGAAGCCATGCCGATGCCACCGTCACGTTCTGCAACGGCAACTGTTTTTCGTCCAGGTGCTTGTTGTAACTCCAACGAGATGTCCTTGGGGACGTTAAAAAAAAAACGCTGGGCGTTCTATTGGACACGTGTTACTCAAGTGAGGAAATAGAAATAATAGACATCGAAACTAAATTACCACAAGAACAACCTAACAAATCGTTTACCCAAGAGCTTGAGGTACGTAAAATGATAATAATACCTACGTTTTGTTAATAAAGTGAGATAAACAGCTATACCCACATTTATTTATATTTTTAGGACCTTCAACAAGCTTTCAATTGCAATGATGGTATTGAAATTGCTGAAGATATCCTGACTTCAACCATGGCCATAACCCCAGCAACCACTTTTTCTCCGACGCTGCCAACAAATAGCACATGTACATCATCATCGTCATCATCATTCCACCCCATTTTTACAACTTCGTCTTCTTCAAGATCCACTTCAGTTTTGTCCTTGCCATCCACATCGGCTTATGCAATGTCGGCGTCGTCCTCATCATCAAAGGTGCCAAGCTCCAGAAAAGAGTTTACCAGCCCGAATGCCAGAAAAAAAATCAAAACCAAGCCAGCAGCGTTCAAAATGTCCAGTTTCGTCGACTGCATGGATCAAAAAGAGTCACACAAAGTTGACATTGCGCTGGCAAAGTTTTTTTATGCTTGCAACATACCGTTTGCTGTGGTTGAATCGGACTGGTTCCTAGGATTTATTAGACTGTTGCGACCATCTTATAAGCCCCCGTCAAGAAAAGTTTTAGCGGGAAGACTCCTTGAGACCGTTTATTTGGATGTGAAGGAAGAAACTGAAGGAGTGTTGGTTGTTGATGGCTGGAAGAATAGCAACAACAACACTCACAATGTCCTTACTATTATGAGAACCATTACGGGACAAAAAGTTTTTGTGGAATCTTTCGATTTCACAAACATAAGTGAAACTGGTGAAGAACTAGCAAAGGCTTGTGAAACATCGATACAGATTTGCAAGGAGAAGTTTAAAAGTACTATCTATGGAGTCATTTCGGACAACGCGAAAAATATGTTGAAAATGGGCCGTTTACTCAAAAACAAGGACTCGGATTTGATACATGTTACGTGCAATAGCCACACGGCAAATTTATTGGCAAAAGAAATTGCAAATAAAAAAATAAATGAAGATGTGGTGAAGGTGCAACGTTTTTTTAAAAATCATACTGGGCTCGAAAAAAAAATAGTTGATTACGGCGGAAAGGGGGTTCGTTTGCCCATAGACGTTCGTTGGTGTACGTACAGGAACAGTTTTGAAAATTTCTTGCACAATCTTAACCACATGAAAACCTTAGCTGCTCAAGACACGGACAAAAAAATTTCTACCGACATTAAACATTTGTTGTTTGATGACAATTTCATTCAATCTGTGGAAGAAGAAATTTTCATTTATGATCCTGTGTGTAAACTAATAAACAAATGTCAGGACGACTCAACAACCATCTCAGAAGCAGTTCATTTGTGGCTACAATTGCAACTACCTCAAAAATTCGAGCAACAATTGCGCGAAAGGAGAGAAATGGCAATTTCAATTGATGCAATGGCGGCATATACATTGGATCCGAGGTATCTTGGGAAGAATTTGTCAACTGCTCACCAAAATGAAGTGACATTGCACTTTATTGAACTTTTCTCGGCAGGGGAGTTAAATGATTTTGACACATTTATAAAAGGGCAAGGGGTTTTTGCTCTATTAAACAAAAAACTCCATAACGATAGTGGCGAAAGCAATGGTGGCAATGGTGGCGCTGGCGGTGGAAGTCAAGGTTTGTTGCCGAAAACGTACTGGAGTCTTGCTTCCAAACATTATCCAGGGATATCAAAGTATGCCATAAGATTGCTGAGCATACCTGCATCATCTGCAGCAATCGAAAGGGTATTTTCTGAATGGTCATTCGTACATACCAAGACTCGCAATAGGCTCAGCCAAGAAAGCTCAAAAAAACTTGTTGATATTCATTACAGCCTAAAAATGTATGACAATAATAAATGTGATGATTATTAAAGCTTAAATTTTTGATCTATCAGTGTGTTATTTCAATGTGTTTATATTTTGTTCTTATATTTTAGTGGTTGTTTACTTTTTATATGCCTTTTAAAGTTTTAATTTAAACATTTCTATAAAGGTAGCAGACGTTACAAATGTAGGTAGTTAATGAAGCAAAAGAGTAGTAGTAGTTTATCCGAAATACTACGCGTAGTTAATCGAGTAGATTACCTGACGTAAACTACTCTGCCATCTCTGTTGGTAACTCGCACTAACGTGCTTTGAGTTCCACTCGCCCCTGTTATATCTCGAGTCCTTCACAACTTTTCTCTCATATTTGGTAACTCGCACAAATGTGCTTTGAGTTTTACTCGCCCCTGCTATATCTCGAGCAACAAAGTCTTCAAGAGAAAAAAAAGTGACACACAAAAAAAAAACTTAACACCTATAAAAGAAATTAATTTTTGATCCCTACCAAACAACAAAGCAGCAACATCACCGTAATATATCTAGGTAATATTGAAAAAATATCTTATTCATAAAAAAACGATATTAAAATGGTATGTAAATCACACACCCACCAAAAGAGGAAAAAGAACATCCTGCGCACTTCACTCATTTCAAAAATTCTCATTCTCCATAAGAAAACAAATAAACTCAGATCGCCCCCTGCCACTTCATTGCTCATTCCCTCATTTGAATTCACCGAAAACAAAACAAAATCGCTCATAGACACTGCACACATACATCGGGACACATTCAATGCAACAGGAAAAGATAAAGAAGAGAAAAAAGGAAACCTGCTCCGTTGCAAAATACTCCAAAAAACCACCACCATTCACACAATCAAATATTTGCACACAATAAAAAATACTTTGTCCTGTTTTAGGACTATATTTCAGCTCATCCTTTTTTTTTTTTTTGCTTTAAATAAATGTTATTTAAAATGTAAATATGTTAATATTATTATTGTATAGATATTGTTGTTGTTGTGTTTGCTGTTTTTTTTTAATTTTCATTCTTTCGAAAGACCGCTTTTGTTTTTTTTTTCGAATGACGAAATTTTTCATTCTTCTCCTTCTCTTTGTCACAGTTGCGCATATGCATACATTGCGCATATAATGTGTTTTGTTTATGCGTATTCCTTCACTCCGGCTCGCTGCTCATGTCATGTGTCGTAACTCGTAAGTGTGTAGGTATTCTTGCTCTGAGGAGAGAATACGTACATTCTTACCTGCTCTTGAGTCTTGACGAAGAATTTTCATCGGTCGCCGCCGTTTGAAAAAGGGGAAAAACAACAACAATAATTATTGAACTACTTACATACATGCTGGTTGGTACATATTGATCATTATTATATAATGAAGTACCGTTTTGCACATTGCCTGCTGGTGATACACACACGGTTTCCTGCTCATACTCCTGTCGCTCGCAACAAACTGCTGCGCACACTTTAATTTTTTGTGACACAATTGAGCACATTTTTACTATTCACAATATTTTGTTCGTTATAAAACGAACCACAATCAATCACTGCACTTATTTTTTTTTTTTTTTTTTATTTATTATTGTTTTTTTTTTTAAGAAAAAAAAACCTGCACCATTCCGACACTGGCACAATATCCGACGCTCGACATAGACCAATGTATCGTAGCTCAAATGGACTGTATAATCGAGATCAATTAATAAATATGTAAATGAAATGAAACACGATAATTTATAGTGGAAAAAATGTTATGTAAAAAAACCACTTGGCACATTTTATTCATCTCACTTCAAAATCCTGCTTAAGACTAACTCTCACTCGTGCTTGTTCGCAGAACAAGCACCCTTTCGATGAGTTCTTTCGTTAGGTTTTATTTACGTTTAATTTTATCTTCTTATACTTATGTGACCATCGAATGCAGAGTTGCCAGAACTCATGCGATTCGATACAGTATATATTCTCATTCAGTTCTGATCTCTCGGCAAGTAAGCACGTCAAAGTGTGCTAGTGGAGTGCATTGTTATAAGGGATGAACTCTAAAAACTGGTAAGGTCTCACCAATAAGAAAATGTTTGAATGAAGTTTGATACGTTTTATTAAATTATACAGTAGTTTAATGGAGGGAGTGGAATACTTGTCTTCCCCTGAACCAGAAGTGCCAGATGCAATTTTAAGGTAAAAATAAACTACTAAATTTTTTTTTAAACTTTTTGTCATATTTTCAGTATTTTAAATGATATTGACATAAGCTCTCCAGATCAAAATAATTCAACCAATCTCTTAAAGTGAGTTTGGACAAATTTAAGCTGCGTATTTTTATGATAAGTTTTGAAATAATCATATATTTCAGTGTTACGCATAATGACGTCTTAACAATTAACCCTATTTGTGTTCCTGGAACTTCAAAACAGAGCGCAGATCTAGGACAGTACCCGAGAACAAATTTAAGGTAATCTGAACAGACAATTATTAACACGTCCAGAAAAATGAGATTTTAAAAATGTAACTCTGTCAAATACCGAGGAATCGATTTTAAAATTTGTTGTCTCATTAGTTGAAAGTTAAACAGAAACTTTCTCTAAGTTTGTGAGACCTTTGAGAATTCACTTTTCTGAACTAGTTTTATGGCTTTCTGAATGCTCTTATCTAAATGTTCTAACAGTTTGATAAATGCAGCAAATCCTGATTCTGTGATATCCGAATTTAATGTTTCCACTGTGATTTCTTCATCAGAAATAAGAATCGCTGAGCCAGCAAGTGAGGTTTCTCAACAAGAATCAGAATTTTCATCGAAGGAAACTTTAAAAGGATCGGGTAAGAAAAAAAATAAAAATCCTGCGTTATGGAAGAAAAACGTGCAAAAAAGAATGCGTCAAAGTGGAAAAGAGCATCTAGATGTCAGCGGTCATAAGCATAGGGAACGCACAATTCAAATGTCTTCAAGTTGCAACATTGAGTGCTCTCATAATTGTTTTACCAAATTTTCGAATGAAGAGCGTCAACAAATATTCAATGCTTTTTGGATATTGCAAGATGATGAGAAAGGCCAATTTTATTCCAAATTTGTTCAAAGGCTGCAGCCAAAAAGAAATAGAATTGGCGCAGCAGCTGTATCTCGGAACAAGTTTACATTTAAGTATTCTTTGGGAAAAGGCAACGAAATATTTGATGTCTGCCAAAAATATTTTTTGTCAACTCTTGACATTTCCCAAAATCGGATTTATTATTTTTTTGCAACAAAATATAATGACACGGGTACATATTTTTTACCAACTCAAGGAAAATTTATCAAGAACAAGATATAAATATGGTAAAAGAACACATAAAATGTTTTTCAGTGATGGATTCACACTATTGCCGAGCAAATACCAAAAAAACAGTATCTCGAAGCCGGCCTTACATTGATGAAAATGTATAGAATGTATGTGGAGAAACTGAAAAAACCTGTGAGCTACGGCGGTTATTGTTTACGACCTTCAAAACGTGTTTTCTTTACCTAAAGCTAACGTCTCTAATTACTTTTATAGGCGTAAGTATGCTGTCTAGTACCCCGTGGCGTAGTGGTTAGTGTGTCGGACTGCTACGCCGAAGGTTCAGGGTTCGATCCCTGACGTTGCCACCTTAAGTTTTTTTCCGGGGTACTGCCTCTTGCGAGGAAGTAAAAAATCCTCCAAGAGTAATTAATTTCATGGAAAGTGCTTCTCTGTTAGCCGTTCGGATTCGGCGGTAAATTGTAGGTCCCTTCCATTCCTGCAGAATATCAACGCACACTGCGGAATTTGCCACGAAACGCTGAGTGGCCGATCTGGAAATGATGTAGCATCTGTTCTCACTGTTATTTTGAAAAATTTATTAAAAGATCTTCCAGAAACAAAAAAGATTATTTTGTGGTCCAATTCTTGCATTCCGCAAAATAAAAATCGAATGGTGTCTTTAGCTCTTCTTAAGTTTATGCAATCTAATACAAATATTGGAACAATGACACATAAGTATTCTGAACCTGGACATTCTCAAGTACAAGAAGTGGATGCTGTCCACAGTGGAATAGAGAAATACATCAAAGATTTGGAAGTTTACAGCCCCGTTTCCCTAATAAGGATTCTCAATGGGATGAATTACAACAAAATCAAACTTAAAATAGCACAGCTAAAAAAAGATGACTTTTTAAATTTCAATAAGGCTAGTCTGGACCTAAAAATGGTTCTTTTTAAAGAGTGTAGACAAATTGAATACAGAAACAGTGACCTTCTTTGCATGTATTAAAAAAAACAGCACAGAGGATTTCAAAAAGATAAAAATAGCAAAAACTGTGAGAGGCTCCAAGTTTGACAACCTTCCTATTGTCGAACAAAGCTTTTTTTAACATAAAACTAACAAAGGAAAAGAAAAAAGATATTCAGGCAATGATGCCATACATGCCTAACACACAGGATCAACGTTTTTACGAAAATGTTATAAGAAATTACTTAATGGCAATGTAAAGAATACAATCTAATATTTATTTTGATGTTATTGCTGTAAGCAAATTATAATTTTTATATTATTTAAAATGTAACATGCTGTGAAAAAGTGAATTAATAAAGACTGTTACGTTACTTACGTTTATTTATATTATTTTTAAAAGTATAATATAATTTTTTCAACAAATAAATTTGTCTTTTTATAAATTAAATATAGACTTAAAAAAAACAATAATACTTATATAAAGTTATATACAAAAGAGTTTCTGTCCTATTTTTTTTGTTTAAAAAGAATTTTTCTTTGACAGGTCATGGAAAAATAAAACTAAAACTAATTTAAATGTAAAGTTTTCTTTTTTTTAAATCTTTTTCGTTTCTGATAAAAACGTTTACCAGATTTCAATGAGATATGATTTTGTTCTATTACATAATAATGACTTTGTGTTTCTATACGTTTACTTTTTGTTTATTGTTTATTTCTGTCTTGTTCAATATTAAGTTTTTTTGTTCAATATCCACCAATTTTATCGAATTATCATCGCTCCATATAACATTGTTCAATATCCAAAATGACTTCTTAATTGATTTTTGTATACCATTATTTAAGAGCAACAGAAAAAACTAATTTGTGAGTTGATTTTAAAACAAAATTATTAAGGCTTTCAGAAAAAAATCACTTCCATCAAACATTTTCTAATATAAACATAAAGTTATCAATCTGAACTTTAAAAATCGATATCCCAACATTTTGAAAAATGGACATAGAACAAGATAGAACTCAGGTGACGACATGTCATTCATTGTTTTTGAGTATTCGATTCGGTTTGGTAGCAAAAAAATCGGATTTTTTCTGATTTTTTAGAGGTTTTTTAATCCATCGACATCGTAGCCATCCTTCTATGGAATTTGACACTTCATAGCTTGACAGATGGAGGACGAACTATATTTTGGACAAAGTAGTGTATTTCGTTCCAAATGTCACCCATTTGCTCTTAAATTGCTTTTTCCGGAGCAGTAAGAAAATCGGATTTTTTCTGATTTCTTAGAGGTTTTTTAATTCGTCGACATCCTAGCCGTCCTTCAATGGAATTTGACACTTCATAGCTTGAAAGATGGAGGAAAGGAGGACGAACTATATTTTGGACAAAGTAGTGTATTTCGTTCCAAATGTAACCCATTTGCTCTAAGGTTGCCTTTTCCCATGCAATACAAATTTAATTGTTTTTCGGTTCTGGTTGATGTACAATCTAATAGCGGGTTTCATTCAAATTTGGAAGAATTGTTCTCAAAATCGAGAATTGCCCTTTCGAATGAAACTTGTTTTGGGTATCCATGTCAATTTGAATTTGACTTTTTGTCATTTGATTTTTGTCTTTTGTCATTGGAAGAAGTAATCATTAGTTAATTGATAGCGAATTGTATAATTAAAGTACATTTAGTAAGTCTAACGTTCATTATTTGTTTATTTTTGTTTTATTTATCACAGACTGGCACAATTTCACAACAAACGACAAAAAATAACAATTTATTTCTCATATGACGTTTGACAGAAAAGTATTCAGATCGATTCTCCCAACCCATCAGAGATGCATAATTCATTCTTTCGTATTGAGAATCAATCTAGAATTGCACTTTTTGAATGAATGAAACTCTCAAAAGTGAAAAAGATCAACACTTTTGACAAAAAGAGCAATTTTTTTCGTGAATGAAACTCGCTTTAACAAAACAACTCGGTTGGACGTATTTGATGCTTCATTGTTGATTCGAAGCACATTAGAATCATTTCAACAAATAAACGATGATGACAATCAAATAAATGCGTTCATAAAAAGCTCATCTTCATTTGCGGAAAAATTAAAGATAAATCCCGAAAATGATTTCTTGAAACATCAGAGAACGCGTCGGTCACCAAAGAGAATTGATGAACATTCTGAAACCGCTTTTGTTTTCAATTTGGAAACATTTTATAGAAAAGAGTTCAAAATGGTTCTTCAAACTTTTACGTCGCGCATAAGAAAAAATTTAACAGATAATTTAACCATTTTTGAACCTTTTTTAAAAAAATTTAAAATACCCGCTTCTAGAGCCAATGTCACAATAGAATTAGTCAAATCTATTGAGGAATTGGATCCTCTTTTTTTCAATGAAGATGTGGAATGTTATTTATCGGAATTGCAAATTCTTCTTTTTTCTTGTAACGAATACTCAAATTTCGATGACATTACCAAAGAGGTATTTAAATTAAGAAATAGGATTCCGTTAGCATTCAAATTAGTTTCCTACATGTTAACCGCTCTTGTGACCTCGGCTTCTTGTGAGCGGTCATTTAGTAAACTAAAAATAGTTCTAAATTATTTGCGTACGACCATGGGTAATGAAAGGTTAAATTCACTACTGCTGCTTTACTCCGCAAAAGATATAGTTGATGAAATTCAATTAAGCGAGATTATTGAAAAATGGGCATTATTAAAACATGGCAGGGTTAAACTTTAAATTAAAATTAAAATTCATGTGAAATGTTTAAATTGTTTTTGAATTCGTAATTTCCATTTTAAAGACTGAACTAATAAAATATGTAATTTATTTTCTTTTATTATTAAATATTATTATTTATTAATAAGTACCTAATAAATAATGTTTATTTATTTGTTTTGTTGATAAAAATTATTATTTTTATAATTAAATGCTGAATTGTAAAATAATACTTTTATGACTTTTATTTCTCTAAATTTATGATTCCCAGTGTGGCGACCTTAACAGTAGAAGATACACTGTATCATATTGATTAAAGTTGCAAAGCAATTAATAAATATATACTGTAGTCATAGCGTTAGATTGTTAATGAAAAATAATAAATAAGTTTTTAGTTTTGTTTTCAGTTTTGTTTTGTCAACCGAATAGTTGTGTTTGTTATTAAATATTTTTAAGGAATTACAGGTTATTACAATTGGCGACGAGGATTAAACTAAATATTAATCTTTTTTTTCCAGAACAAAAAGAGAAAATTTCGTGATTTTAACAAATCTGATTGAGGGTTACATTTAATTGTTGACCAAAAGCATTCAATTGCGATCAAGAAAGAAAAATTAAATATCTGATTGGGGTTACATTAAATTGTCTAACCAAAGGCATTTAATTGCGATCAAAAAAAAAAAAATCGATTGGGGGTTACATTCAATTGTTGACCAAAGGCATTAAATTTCGATAAAAGAATCGAAAGGTATGACCATTCAATTGGATACATTTGTGTTTAAGTAATTGCATTAAATTACAGGATTGGTGTTACATTTAGTTGCTTACTAAATAAAAATAAAAATAAAAAGGAGAGAAGGAGAGAAACGATGAGCGCTTCAGGAATAAAATTTTTTCTTTGTGAGATCATCGATAAGTCTTTGATGAGGTCGGAATGGGGAAAGTGGCGTCGTTCATTTTTCCTTTACTTGGATTCCGAAGAAATCCGATCCAGTTAAAAAGAAAAATAAGCTCTTGCATCTAGGATTACCGCAGTTGCAAGAGGTAATTTTTAATATCTCTGGAGCATTGGTCAATTCTGTTACTAATGAGGACGGTACTGCTACTGAAGATGTTTTCAAGGTTTTGGTAAGAAAACTAAATGATTATTTTTCTCCGAAAGGAAATTCGACAATTGAAAGGCATTTGTTCAGAACGCTCAAGTCAGATGATGGGGAGAATTTCAATAAATTTCTTTTGCGGCTTCGCAATCAGGCAGTTAAATGCTCTTTTGGTGAAACAAAGCAAGAGATTACTGAAATAAAGATAAAAGATAAAGTTATCGACGCATGGGCTTCTAAAGATTTAAAGAAACGTTCATTGGAAAAGGAACACTCCTAAGAAGAGGTGCTAGAGATGTGCCAAGTACATGAACAGGTTGCAAGCCAGGCAGAGTCGATGGTTATAATTCCGTCGTCAAGTGGGATCAACAGCATCCACCCGGCTCATAATCGAAACGGTCCGAACGGAGATAAGGAATGTCAGAGATGTGGTCGAATGGGTCACACATCAAATAGAGTTTACTGTCCAGCTAAAACTAGCAAATGCAATAGTTGTGGACTTTTAAGTCATTTCGCTAAGAAATGCAGAACAAAGTCCGAAAAGCGTAAAACACTTTTGATGATGGGTTTATCCATAGGAAAAGAAGGTTTGGGCCACCAAATATAAGGTTTGTAGAAAAAGAAAAATCAAGTGATTACCATGATAAGCACTACTGTTTCCAAGTCACAGAAGACCTTGCAGAACCTTCAAATGGGAATATAATCTGTTTTATAGGAAATTGCAAACTTTTAATGCTCATCGACTCAGGTTCACGGTTCAATCTGATAGGAGAAGGAGACTGGGAAAAGTTGAGGTGAGAGCTGTGTTTGAGGCTCCCATAAGCGTTGACTACCACAATGAATCGATGGCAACATTCTATGTCATTGAAAAACGGCACACAGTCTCTCCTGGGGCGTGATACCGCACTTAAATTAAAAGTATTGAAATTAGGAAATGACGTAAATCAGCTAGAAGACAATCGTTTCTTTCCAAAGATGAAAGGGATACAGGTACAGGTACAAGTACAGGTCCCCAGACCCAAAGCGCAGAAATTCAAGGAGAGTCATTCCAATAAGTATGC
>OU696696.1:155098230-155191583 GCA_916050605.2 Platycheirus albimanus | reverse complement strand
AAGACTGAAGTGAAATATTTAGGGCATGTTGTCTCGTCTCAAGGGGTTCAAACCGATCCAGAAAAAGTGAAAGCTGTGAAGAACTGGTCAGCTCCACAAGATAAATATCAGCTGAGAAGTTTCCTTGGTTTAGTCACATATTACAGGCAATTCGTGAAAGACTTTGCTGGAGTTGCGAAAAGCCTGCACCAACTCACAGAGAAAGGAAAACAGTTCAAATGGTAAGGTGAATGCGAGAAAAGCTTCCAGGAACTAAAAACACGCATATTGCAGCAAAGTGCTCTCGAAGGCAGAAAGGAGCTATTGCGTGACCAGAAGGGAACTTTTAGCACTGATACTAGCTACAAAACATTTTCATAAGTACATCTATGGGCGAAAAATTCCTCCTTAGACCATGGAGCTCTAAGGTGGCTTTTGAACCTTAAAAATCCCGAAGGACAAGTAGGAAGGTGGGTTCAGAAGTTGCAGACATACCACTATGAGATTCAACATCGAAAAGGAAAACTACACTCCAACGCAGAAACACTATCCCAACGACCATGTAAATCGAACTGCAAGCATTGCTTACGTCAGGAAGAATAGAAGTCCCTAGTCATTCAACGAAAGAGAGCTGAGCCCATTGCCAGCTGAAGTAACAAGAAAATCAGGAATGGCCACCAAGAAGATTCAGACATTGAACTCATGCTTGCATGGAAATAGCACGCTGAGCAACCAGAATCTGTTAACATTTCTAAGAGCCAATTGGGATAAGTGGAACTCCCTCCATGTACAAGAAGGTGTACTCAAACGGAAGTGGGAATCCGCAGGTGACAAGTCCTATGTGATGCAGGTAGTTGTGCCTCGGTCCAAAGTCAATGAAGTTCTCCGTGAGATGCATGATGGCACTTCTGGAGGCCATTTAGGTATCAACAAAACGCTGGAAAAGATCCGAGATCGTTTCTACTGGCTTCACGCAAAAAAAGACGTAAAAAGATGGTGCAGGAAGTGTGACACTTGTGCTGCTACAGGAGGACCACGCAGAAAAGTTCAAAGTGCGATGCAGCAGTACAACGTTGGAGCCCCCTTTGAAAGAATAATTGCAATGTATATTGCAGACCGTCATCGAGACTGGGACCGATGCATTCCACTGTTCTTGATGAGCTATCGGAGCGCAGTACGTAGCCTTACAGGACATACTCCATGGAAAATCTTGTTTGGTTCAACAATGCGACTACCAAGTGAAGTGAAATTTGGATGCCCTCCAAATGAGCAACAGAGCCAGAGTCTCAAAAAGAGACTCACGTACATTCATGAAAGGACCAGGACAAAGATCAAGGATGCCAGTGATCGCATGAAAACACGTTATGATGCACATGCAACGACGCCAGGTTTTCAAGTGGGAGAACTTGTATGGTTATACAACCCCCATCTTAAAAAGGGACTGTCACCGAAGCTCCAGCAAAATTGGACATGCCCTTACAAAGTTGTCACCAGAATCAATTATGTTGTTTACCGTATTCAAAGAGGTGTTAGAGGCAAGATGAAAGTTTTTCACTAGGACTGACTATGCCGCTACAATGGCCTGGAAAGTGATAGACTTGGCCGGGATGAACAATCTTAAGAAGGGGGCAATGAATGATTTTGTCTCTACTGCAGTAAATATTGTGATGGTTTTTCTCTCTACTACAGTAAATACGCTGAATAGTTCTGTTGAAAAAGCAGTGCCGCCCAAACTGTACTTCAGCATTAATAAATTTAAAATCTCTGAAAGCTTTCAAAGCATCTTGAAAATTCGGAATGGCTCGAGACTTAGACTGTTCGAGAGCTTTGATCGCAGTATAAATAGGACATTTTATTCCGAAATGGACACAGTTTCATTTTAACCGTGGTAGCGAATAAATGGTGAATAATTAGTGGTGCTAAGATAAAGAAATAAATAAAGAGTTTGAACTGAGATAAAAGTGAGTTTCATTTATAGAGATAGTAGTGGTAATTTAAAAGTTAAAGAAAATAAGTTTTATTTTCGAACCCAAGATTAAAAATATTACAATATATACTTACAAAATAAACAAACTGTAAATTTTACAAACATGAAGATCAAAGCCTCAGTTACTTGGCAATAAGGACAGGGATATACATATATATAAACAACTCTTTTTTTAGCAACATTAAAAACTTCGGTATGCCTAAAAGAACATTCCTTGTCTGGTTTGCCAGTTTCTGGAATCTATCAATTTGCAAATTTATTTTTAAAATAAAAAGAAGGAACGTAATAACAATAGGTATGCAATGATAAAACACTTCAGGCACCACTATTTCAATTTGATAAGAAACAACCTTAAAAAATGCAGAAAACCCAGTAAACATTAATCTGGACTAAACACTAATTACGCACTCGAACAAGTGATTTTTCATGTCCGTTATCCTTATAATAACAGACCTCGTTCTCCGTCAAACAATCAATAACAAATTTCTTTTAATTTTCAACTCTTAATCATAGAGAAAAACTATAAAAAGGCCAATCTTGTGCTTTTTTTAGCTTTTGCCTACAAGCTGCTGCTCATATTAGGTGAGCATGTATGGGTAAGAAACGCACACATATGTAACAACTATGAGCATAACACATCCTCCACACCAATTTCCCCTACAAGATTGCACACACTAATAGAATTATAAAGTCGAGATAACACTTGGAAGACACAATTTTTTTTGTTTTAAAGTACATATTTTATTTGTGTTCACGTATTATATTAACAGGATAATTCAATAATTGTTTTTGAAACTACTGAAAATTTATCATAAAAAACTAACAACTGACTGTAGGACAAAAATATGAATGATTAACTGGCTGCGCACAATGGTGTAGCGGCAACGTTAGCACGAAACAATGTCAACGTTAATGTCAAAAAAATTAGCGCACTAAGCAGCATACAGGAATACAATGTGTAGCACTGAATTCTATCAAACATTATGTCTGCCATTTTTGTTTGTTGTTCGTGAAGTTGGATAAGAGTCGACTTGTACTTCAGCTGCTACTTCACATTGTAGCCGTGCAATGCGATTTACTTACTTACTTACTTACTTAAGGTGGCGCAGACAGTCCATTGTGGACCACGGCCTCAACCAACAATCCTCACCAGCTAGGCCGGTCCCTAGCCAGTTGCGCACCCCAAGTTGGTTGAGGTCGTTTACCACTTGATCGCGCCACCTTAGATGGGGTCTTCCAGAACTGCGTCGGCCCTCCGGGTTGGAATTGAAGACTCGTCGGGCAGGACCGTTTTCATCCATACGCTCTACATGACCCAGCCATCTAAGCCGCTGAATTGTCAGCTTCTTAACCAAGTCAATGTCGCTGTACAGCCCGCACAGTTCGTCATTGAATCTTCTCCTCCATACTCCATTGATACATACAGGCCCGAATATCACCCGAAGAATCCTTCTCTCAAAGCACCCCAGCCTGTATTCATCCGATTGTGTCAGTGTCCACGCTTCTGCCCCATACAGCAGGACTGGGATGATAAGGGTCTTGTATAGTGTCTCCTTGGTCCTTTAAGAGAGGGCTTTACTACTAAGATGCCTTCTTAGCCCGAAGAAACAGCGATTGACCAGAGTGATTCTTCGACTGATCTCTTCACTGATGTTGTTCTGAGAGGTTATAGTGGAACCCAAATAGACAAAGTCCTTCACAACCTGAAAGTTATATCTGTCCATTGTGACGTTTTGTCCGAGCCTACGGTGATGAACTACTTCACCCGAGGACAGCATATACTTTGTTTTAACTTCATTTACAGCCAGACCCATTCGAGCCGCTTCCACTTCAATACTTGCGAATGCTCCACTGACAGCGCGCTTCGTTCTTCCAATAATGTCAATATTGTAATGTTTTTAGTCTTGGGTTCAAAAATAAAACTTATTTTCTTTTACTTTTAATTTACCAATACTATCTCTATAAATGAAACTCACTTTTATCTAAGTTCAAACTCTTTATTTATTTCTTTATCTTACCACCACTAATTATTCACCATTTATTCGCTACCACGGTTAAAATGAAACTGTGTCCATTTCCGTATTTATACTTGGGATCAAAGTTTCCCGAACAGTCTAAGTCTCGAACCTTTCGGAATTGTCAAGATGCCTTGAAAGCTTTCAGAGCTTTCAAATTCCCCATTGTTATTTCAGCAGAATCATTCAGCAGAATTATTCAGCATTTTACTCTAGTATAGACAAAAACCATATAGTAATATTTCTGTAGTAGAAACAAAGACCATACATAAAACTGTAGTTGAGACAAACACTATTCATGTAACATTTCCCCCTTCTTAAGATTGTTCGTCCCGAACAAGTCTATTACTTCCCTGGCCATTGTAGCGGCATAGTCGGTCCCTGTGAACAACTTTCATTTTGCCTCTAACACCTCTCTGAATGCGGTAAACAACATCATTGATTCTGGTGACAACTTTGTAAGGGCCTTCCCAATTTTGCTGGAGCTTCGGTGACAGTGCCTTTTTCCGATGGGGGTTGTATAACCACACAAGATCTTCCACTTGAAACCCTGTCGTCGTTGCATGTGCATCATAACGTGTTTTCATGCGATCACTGGCATCCTTTATCTTTGTTCTTGTCCTTTCATGAATGTACATGAGTCTCTTTTTGAGATCCTCCACATATTCTTCTTGGCTTTGTGGCTCATTTGGAGGGCATCCAAATTTCACTTCACTTGGTAGTCGCATTGTTGAACCAAACAAGATTTCCCAAAGAGTATGTCCTGTAGTGCTATAAACTGCGCTCCGATAGCTTATTAAAAACAGTGGAATGCATCGGTCCCAGTCTCGTTGACAGTCTTCCACTACTTTGGAAAGGTGTTCTTTGAGCGTTCTGTTAAACCGTTCTACCATTCCACCTGATTGTGGATGCAGCAGTGTTGTCCTTGTCTTATGAATGCCAAGGAGTGAGCAAAGCTGTTGGAAGATATTTGACTCGAAGTTCCTCCCTTGGTCAGAATGGAGTTCTTTACGTACACCAAATCTACTTATCCAATTGAAGACAATCTGATCCACAACCGTTTTTGCTTCTTGGTTTGGAATGGCAAACGCTTCAGGCCACTTGCTGAAGTAATCCATGATCACGAGTATATATCGGTTTCCATCGTTGGTTTCAGGAAAAGGACATGCAATATCCATTGCAATTCTTTCGAAGGGTGCTCCAACGTTGTACTGCTGCATCGCACTTTGAATTTTTCTGCCTGGTCCTTTTGTAGCAGAACAAGTGTCACATTTCCTGCACCATCTTTCGACGTCTTCTTTTGCATGAAGCCAGTAGAAACGATCTCGGATCTTTTCCAGCGTTTTGTTGATTCCTAAATGGCCTCCAGAAGTGCCATCATGCATCTCACGGAGAACTTCATTGACTTTGGACCGAGGCACAACTACCTGCATCAGATAGGACTTGCCATCTGCGGATTCCTACTTCCGTTTGAATACACCTTCTTGTACATGGAGAGAGTTCCATTGAGCCCAATAGGCTTTTAACACCGGGTTTCTATCGGAAATGTCAACCCAATGTGGTTTCTACTCGTGCTCTTTCCATGCAAGGATGGGTTCAATGTCAGAATCTTCTTGTTGAGCATTCCTAATTTCCTCGTTACTCCAGCCGGCAATAGGCTCGACTCTCACTCGTTGAGTGACTAGGGACTCCTTTTCTTCCTGACGTGAACAATGCTTGCAGTTCGATTTACATGGTCGTCGGGATAATGCATCTGCGTTGGAGTGTAGTTTTCCTTTTCGATGTTGAATCTCGTAGTGGTATGTCTGCAACCTCTCAATCCACCTTGCTACTTGTCCTTAGGGATTTTTAAAGTTCAAAAGCCACCTTAGCGCTCCATGGTCTATTCTAAGGAGGAATTTCTGCCCATAGATGTACTTATGAAAATGTTTTGTAGCTAGTACCAGAGCTAGAAGTTCCCTCCTGGTCACGCAATAGTTCCTTTCTGCCTTCGAGAGCACTTTGCTGTAATAGGCTACTACCTTTTGTTGGCCATCATGAACTTGGGACAAAACAGCCCCAATTCCAACATTGCTTGCGTCTGCATCGATGATGAACTGTTTCCCAGGAGTAGCATATGCCAGAACGGGAGAGTTACAGAGGCGTGTTTTTAGTTCCTGGAAGCTTTTCTCGCAATCACCAGACCATTTGAACTGTTTTCCTTTCTCTGTAAGTTGGTGCAGGCTTTTCGCAACTCCAGCAAAGTCTTTCACGATTCGCCGGTAGTATGTGGCTAACCCAAGGAAACTTCTCAGCTGATGTTTATCTTGTGGAGTTGGCCAGTTCTTCACAGCTTCCACTTTCTCTGGATCGGTTTGTACCCCTTGAGACGAGACAATATGCCCTAGATATTTCACTTCAGTCTTGAAAAAGGTGCATTTGTCTGGATTCAACCTAAGATGAGCTTCTTAAAGCCTCCGGAAAACTTCTCTCAAGTTCCTGCAGTGTTCGTCAAATGTTTTCCCAAAAACGATGACATCATCCAAATAAACCAGGCATGTCTTCCAAGTAAGCCCTTGTAAAACGCATTCCATCAAACGCTCAAATGTTGCCGGAGCGTTGCACAGGCCAAAAGGCATAAGTTTGAATTGCCATAGACCATTACCTGTAGACAATGCGGTTTTCTCTCGATCTTCTGGGTAAATTTCCACCTGCCAGTACCCACTTTTCAGGTCCAAAGTTGAAAACCATTGAGCTCCTGCCATTGCATCCAGAGTGTCGCTGATCCTGGGCAGAGGGTAGCTGTCTTTCTTTGTGACATCGTTCAGCCTTCGGTATTGCACGCAGAACCGGATGCTTCCATCCTTCTTTTTGACTAGGACCACTGGTGATGCCCAAGGGCTTTTGGAATTCTCGATCAAACCTTCTTTCTGCATCGTCGAGATCATATCCGTAACCTCCGCCTCTTTGGCTAGTGGAAGGCGCCTTGCAGGTTGACGGATTGGCCTGGCATCACCAGTATCCATGCGATGTTGCACCAATTGTGTTCTTCCGTATGGTTTATCCTTTGAAGCGAAAATAACAGCAATCTAATGAATAAGGCTTCCAGCAACCTTTTGTTGTTGTTGACTTAGCTTGCAGGATTTTAGAATTTTGGACCTTAAAAAGTTGACTTCTACAGGATTTCGTACTTCTTCATCGGTGATTCTTGTTATTGCTGCCACTGGACCACATTGTCCAATAACTTCTCCTGCTTTAAGGTTGACTTCATAAGGTTTGATGTTCACTAATCTTCCAGGCACCATGTTGTTCTTAGGTGTGGCAAGCGTTTTTCCCACGATGTAGTTTTGGGAACGTTGTTCAGAGTCCGGTTCTACAAAAAGGTATCGATGGTTCCCTGAATCGCCTTTTATGTTTGTCCAAGCAAAGACTTCTGAGAGGGAGGCAGGCGTACGTCTTCTTTGACGACAGTTCTCAGGGTTGACGAGTTTTCGTTACCATAGATCATCGGAATCTCGACACTTCTATATTTCAGAACCTGGTTACCGATATCCAGAATTACTCCATGTGTTTTCATGAAGTCAATTCCGATAATGCACTCATCGCAAATATCTGCCACTAGGAATTTATGTGAAAACTCCAGTTCTGCCAATCGGATCACTAGTTGTACTTCCCCATATACTGTAGCTGACTCACCTGTTGCCATCTTCAGACAGTAGCTATTGGTGTTGTGTAGCCATGTCATCTTCACCACGTCTCTTCTAACAATGGAGGCGGTGGCACCGGTATCGATAGTTGCCACATATTTCTTGTCGTTTATAGCTGCTTCCATTGTCAGACTTTTATTGTCTCGTTTAGTCTGCGAGACCTGGATCGTAGTTCTGGGGCCATAGATACCCGGAACCAGCTTCTGCCCCGTGAAGTTGGTTCTTACTCGTTTCCCGAGTGGGGAACAGGTCCAGCAGGGGTTTTGTGAGTCTCCTCTTGGCTGCTCTTCCTGCTGTCGCAATGTTGGCAAACTCCTTTTCTTAATGGCATACGACACTGGCGCTGGAGATGTCCGGTCCTGTTGCAGTTCCAGCATCGGAGAGGTCCATCACGGTGGTTGCTCTGGAATGTCGTTCTCTGGCAAGCGCACTCCTCTACAGTTACTTCTCTTACCCGATGAATGCTGTGAGAAGCCTGTTTCGCTGCTTCCATGGTGAGGGCAAACACCAATGCTTCAGGAAGCGTCCGTTTTCCGGCCGTTCGTACTGCTCGCTGGAGGTTGATGTCAGCTAATCCACGGACAAAAGCTTCAGCAGCAAATAAGCTGATAATTTCCTCACCCGCCGTTGGATATGCCAGGTGAGCCAGGCGTTCGATGTCTGCTTGGAGCTGTTGAAGAGTCTCACCTCTTTTCTGAACCCTGGTGTTACGTTGGACCCGGAAAACTTCTTGCATATGGCCATCTCCAAAGCGTTTTTCAATCGCCTGAGTAAGAGCTTTGAAGTTGCCATGTAACTCTGCTGGTATTGTTTGCAGTAGTTCTACAGCAGGTCCTCTGAGAGCAAGCGTTAGTGCAGCAAACTTTTCCTCTTTGTCCCAGCCATATGTTGTCGCAGCTGCTTCAAATTGTCTTTTGTAGATCGTCCAAGAAGTTTGTCTATCAAAGGTTGGCGGATGCATTTCCTTTCTTCGCATGTAGTCCCCAGAACTTTCTCTAACTTTAATTTTTCTAACCTTTTCCAATTCCTTTGCGAATTTCTCTTCAACTTTCTCGAATCTTTCATCTTCGGTTGCAATTTGTTTTTCGATACTGTCGAGACGCTCTTCAGCAGCACCAAACTTGCTTTCAAATGCAGCAAACTTGCCTTCGAGGAGGTTTTTCTGGTCTTCAAGGCGTTCTAGAAGTTTCGCTTGTTCATCTTTTTGTTCACTTCTCTGCTCTTCTAAAAGATTCTTTTGCTCGTTTCTTTGGTCTTCTAGAAGATTATTTTGTTCGTTTCTTTGCTCTTCTAGAAGATTCTTCTGTTCTTGAAAATGTTTGAGAAGGAAAGCCATCATATTAGACATGTCGGAGCTTGTACTTACTTGCTCTTGTTCGTCTTGTATTTGAACATCCAGACGAAATGTTTCAGGATTTTCATTTTGCTGAGTCATATTTTCCTGCAGTCTAATAATGAGGTCATTTTTGGTTCCAGCAGTAGGAAGACCCCGATTCTTTAACACTGCTCTAAGTTCAATCAAGTTATGGGCATTTACAAGTTTACCCATAGTCACTTTATCACTTTTAACTTTAATTTGTCCAAATGAATTATGCACTTAAGTTTTATTTCACTTCTGACACCACGGTGATGTTTTAAGTCTTGGGTTCGAAAATAAAACTTATTTTCTTTTACTTTTAATTTACCACTACTATCTCTATAAATGAAACTCACTTTTATCTAAGTTCAAACTCTTTATTTATTTCTTTATCTTAGCACCACTAATTATTCACCATTTATTCGCTACCACGGTTAAAATGAAACTGTGTCCATTTCGGAATAAAATGTCCTATTTATACTTGGGATCAAAGTTTCCCGAACAGTCTAAGTCTCGAACCTTTCGGAATTGTCAAGATGCTTTGAAAGCTTTTAGAGCTTTCAAATTCCCCATTGTTATTTCAGCAGAATCATTCAGCAGAATTATTCAGCATTTTACTGTAGTATAGACAAAAACCATATAGTAATGTTTCTGTAGTAGAAAGAAAGACCATTCATAAAACTGTAGTTGAGACAAACACTATTCATGTAACAATATCATCAGCATAGCCAAGTAATTGAACGGATCTAAAAAAAATCGTACCGCTGGTGTTGACATGCGAGTTGCGTACGATTGCTTCAAGGATGATGTTGAAGAGGTTACATGACAGCGCGTCACCCTGCCGTAAGCCTTTCTCGACATTAAATGAGTCGGTGGTGTTCTTACCAACCTTGACGGAGCAGCGCGAGTTCTCCATAGTCATCCTGCACAATCGAACGAGTTTGGCAGGGATGCCAAGAAGTGACATGGCTCTGTATAGCTCATTCCTGTTTACGCTGTCATAGGCGACTTTAAAATCGATAAAGAGGTGGTGAGTATCGATCTGGAATTCTTGGGTCTTTTCCAAAATCTGCCGAAGTGTGAAAATTTGGTCGACGGTTGACTTACCGGGCCTGAAACCACACTGATAGGGGTCAATCAGTTCACGTGCGAAAGGGTTCAAACGTTCACACAGAATGGCCGACAAGATTTTATAGGCGACATTTAGGAGACTTATACCTCTGTAGTTGGCGCAGCTTAGAGTATCTCCTTTCTTGTGGATAGGGCACACAATGCTGAGGTTCCATTCGTCAGGCATATTTTCATCCGACCAGATTGTACAGATGAGTTGGTGTATGCTCCTCACCAAGTCATCTCCCGCTCCTTTGAAGAGTTCAGCCGTAAGGCCATCAGCTCCAGCAGCCTTGTTGGACTTTAGTTTAGATATTGCTATCCGAACTTCTACTTGGTCGGGAGGACTTAAATTTTGTTCATCATCATCCAAATCTAATGGATCATTCTGCCTGACAGCGATTAGTTGGTTGTCTTCGCCGTTTAACAGTCTGCAGAAGTGTTCTTTCCAAATTCTCAGCACCGACTGTGTATCTACAACGACATTCCCACCCTCGTCTCTACATGCTTCCGCTCGGGCTTTGTAACCCTTGGACGAATGCTTTACCCTTTGGTAGAACTTTCGAACATTGCTTCTGCCGTAGCACCCCTCAATAGATTCAACCATTCGTTTCTCCAGTTCTCTTTTTTTTTCTGAAAAGTCGATGTTCCTCTTTCCTCTTTTGCTGTGCAAATGCGATTTACGTACATTTAACTTTGACATTGATACGTGCTACTACTGCAGCTTCACCATTGTGCCCAGCCAGTAACTTACAAACTAACCTGGTGGCGGGTTTACTTGTAGGTGTAAACTCACACGGAATGCATTACTGCCTGAGCACAATGTAGTAGCACGTAGCAGCGGTGGATTTACATATTTGCTGCCAGTAAGCTATTCAAATTTCGCCGCCCCTACTGACCTCTACAATCATATTATTATACATGTTTTTAATTTTCTTCTTGGTAAATCAGAGAGGATCTCGACGTTTTAAGGTTCCAGAAAATCGTTCCGAATATTTTCAATAAGACATCCGTACATGTATGTGGGTAACTTATATTTTTAGTACGATATTTGAAGAACAGTTTCGATTTGCTTCCCATCGGCAACGCACGCGTTCTGTGTTGGTCGTGTCGGAAGCTTAGCATATTCGCCCGTTGTTGTTGCTGTGCCTCGTTACCCCCAAATACAAATACAAATAATTCTACCAAGAAAATCAAAAAGTTTAAATAAATGCAAAAGTCAACAAAGTGCAATAGTGAATAGATTAAAACTATCTCTCTCACCCAAAAAAAAAAAATTATTAAAGAAAAAATTCATAATCAGTGAAACACAATAACAACAAAAATAAATCAGTGCACATTCAATACGAAACAATAAAATGACAACAACAGCGAGCGGTAAATCCTTCTCTTCCCATCCCAACATCTCCACAGTTAATCTTGCTTCAGCACTGTATAATCTAGATAATCCCGTTAGCGTATAGTTCTTTTTTTTTTTTTTTTTTTTTTTTTTTAATTTATTTATTCAGTTAACAAAAATGATAATCAATATAAAGTAAGATAATAGAAGGCAAAGTAAAATATTCATATTAACATTTTGAAAAAAAGGAATAAATCGGTGTCATTCTGTAGCACTTAAAAAGGCTAGAGGTGAATGATCCTTCTTAAAATAATTAACCAATTTTTGAAATAATGTGGGTGGGGTTTATAATAATGAAAGCAAAACAGATTACAATGAGAAATGCATATGATAAAAAAAAAAAATACATACAAGATCTTAAAATTTTTTAGTAACTAACATAATAAATAGAAATATAAATTGAATTAATCGGAGCTAAACAATAATTTGACTGCAGAATTATCTAAAGCAAAAAGCCAATTTTTTACTTTTCTTAAGAACAAAATCTGAATTCTTAATATTCTTATTTCATGCGGTAATTTGTTAAAAAGCGAAGGTGCAGTTGCTGTATAGAATTTTGAAAAGTGAGTCTTATTACAAGGCGGAATTTGAACAAGTCCCAAGGTATTTACTCTTAAATTGTATGAGTAAGAACTCCTGAGAGTTGTACTGCAGCCACTACGTAGAAAAAAACTTTGAGTACCTTAAAGATGTAAAGATGTTTTATTGGTAGAATTTGAAGGTTACAAAAAAGGGGCCGACTTTAGGTCAACCATTTGTATTGCATATGATCCTAATCATGTGCTTTTGTGCAGTTTTTAATACATCTATTGTGTTATTATAGGTCCCTCCCCAAGCTGCTATGCCATACTGTAATTTAGAGTGCGCAAGTCCATAGTATACCATTGAAAGTATTTTACTATTGCAATGTTGTTTTAGTAAATATAATTTGCGAGTAACAGCCAACATATATTTTTAAGCTCATCCACATGAGCTTTCCAATTAAGGTTTCTGTCTATTTGAACTCCCAGATATTTAAAACTTTCAACTCCCTCTATTTTGAAACAGCTCGGAGTGCAAGACAAGTCATCAGAATAATTTTGCCTACCACAAGTATGGGCACAAAGTGATAGTTTCTGGCAAGATGAAGAATGAAAAATTGTGTTGCAGTTAACTGGGCAAGGGCCTCTCAAATTGCACACCATTATTTTAGTTTTCTCACTTATTATTAATTCATGCTTTGCAAACCATTGTCGTAGTATTTGTAGGTCCATCTGAAGACATGTGACAGATTCAAATAAATTAGTATTATTACCATAAGAAAAGGCCATGTCATCAGCAAAAGCTGTGATCAAACTGTTGAAGTTTTGCTTGAATATAGAATTTATGTAGATAAGAAACAAAACTAGTCCCAGCACTGAACCTTGAGGTACACCAATATGTACTGAAGTAGGATCACTATAAACACCACCAAGTCTTACACGCTGATTTCGACCTGATAGATACGATGAAAACCAGTTATAAAATACGCCTCTAAAGCCCAATTTGTAAAGTTTACTCAGAAGTATGCTGTGATTTACCATATCGAATGCTTTGGTCATGTCTATGAACAGAGTTAAGCAATCGGAATTATTGTTAAAACTGTCATAGATTTCACTGCAGAGTTTTGAAATTGCGCCTTCAGTTGATCTGCCTTCGAGAAAACCAAACTGTTCGTTACTAAAAAACTTATTTTTATTTAAAAAACACATAACACGCTTTTTTATTAACTTTTCAAATACCTTGCAAAGTGTTGGAAGTATTGAAATAGGTCTGTACTGAGTCAATAACCTTCGGTTACCTTTTTTAAACAGAGGAATGACCTGAGTGTTTTTTAGAGATGAAGGCATGATTCCACAGTAAACACTTAGATTAAACAGATGACTTAGTACATCAGCAACAAAAAAAGAGATTTGTTTAAGTAGACAGTTTGTGATGTTATCAGAAGAACTTGATTTCTTATTATCCAGTGACATAATTTGTTTATGGACTTCAAGTGCAGTAAATTGGTCAAACACAAAACTATTTGTTTGGTAATGGTCATCAACAAGGTCCACCAAAAAATTACATCCACAATTAGTTTGCGAAAGAGAAGGCTTTGATTTTAACGCAATGGAAGCAAAAAATCTATTGAATTGATTTCCAATTTCTAATGGTTCTGAAATTATTTCACCTTCAACTTCAATTTTACAAATTTTTTCATTTTCGTTTTGTTTATTCAGAATACTATTTACAAATCTCCATTCATCCTTTAAGTTTCCTCTACAGTTTTGTAATTTATTGAAATAATAAAATTCCTTACTTGTTTTTACTTTTTCTTGTACTTCTTCACTTAACTTGATGAAATAGTTTTTAAGCATTTGATTATTACTGTGGAGCATGCATTTTATCCTGATAATATTTTTTTAGAAATTTTTATCAATAAACCTTCATTCATCCATGGCCTGAGACGCTTCAGATTATTCCTACTACGAGACTCAACTTCAGCACAATTTTTGATATGAATTTGTAGAATTTTTAAAAAGATATCGTAAGCATCAGAGGGATTATTTTCAGCATACACTGGACCCCATAATTCAAATTTTAAGCAGTAAACTAGTTTTTCATAATTAATTTTATGTATGATAGGGAACGGAATATATTTGCTTGTTACTTTTTCCTGGGGTAGGTCAGAGGACAAATAAACCATGCAGTGATCTGTTATTTTGTAATCAAGAACTTCAGCTGAAAATTGATGCAAGAATTTTGAGTTTAGTCTTACAAACACATGATCAATACATGTCTTAGAAGATTCTGTTATACGAGTAGGTTCCCAGACTAAACCCTTTAAACCAAAAGACGACATTGAAAGAAGGTAATTGTCCGTAACAGAGTTATTGTTTAAAATGTCAATGTTTATCTCTCCTAAAACCAATAAATTCTTCGTCTTTAAATCTTTAAGAAAGTTATTTAAATGATTTATAAAAATATCTTTGTTCAGATTACGTTCATGCAAACGATATATACAAAAAATAGTAAATTTTTCATTACAAAACTCACACTCAATTTTAAGTACCTACATCGGCACTGCTCAAACTCGCTTTTTCAACTTTGCATTCGTAATCTTTCCTTATGAAAACAACGACACCACCAGCGCTATAAGAATTATTACAATTGAAGTAAGATTCATATCCAGGAATACAGTAATTAGATAATTCATAGTCGTTCAACCATATTTCTGTTAACACAATAAAATGGGTATCAAGATTTAAAGCATTTAAATGAGCCAATAGAGAATTAAAATTTGATCTCATACTTCTTATATTTTGCAAAATCAAAAATTTGGAATAAAGCGGAGTTGCATAATTTTTTTTTATTATTAGTGGTGTTATTTAGCATTTTTTCTTATTTAATTATATGTTATTGAGGTCTTCAAGACACCTCACTTTGATGACATTATCACCCTCATTCTTACGCAAAAAAAATATGCAATTCCTTATCCAAAGAAACTTGAATTTTTTTTCTACTTTAATCTGCTTGGCAGCGTTGAAAAGTGCACGGGTGTAAGGTGTTAAGCTGTCATTGAAGAAAATTTCGGATCCATCCTGTTCATCACCAAAAATGTTTGTTGTTATTTTTGTTTTGTATTTCATTTTCATGATTTTTTCTTTGACAATGTGACGATTAAGACGAAGAGATAAGATGTTCACAAAAGAGGCTGGGGAATTTGATGAATTTGTTCCATTCCTCTTTGTTTTTACTCTCTTTTATAGCAAGAGTCTATATCGTGCTCATTTAACTCATATCCCACACCATTGCGAACAATTGTCAACGCGGATTCAAGAGCTGTGTTGTTGTCAGCACTAGGTAGATTACATATTTCAATTGTGTTTCTCAAACTCGATTGTTCCAAAAAATTATTTTTTTTTTTTGGAGTAAACTCACAGATGTTTTAAGTTCACTGTTTTCATTTTGCAACGCTGATAGTTTTGATAAGCAGTCTTGGTTAGCTATTTTTAATTCAATGAGTTCATTAAATACCATTTCAATTGTGATGCCATTTGATTTATTTTTTTTATCATGAATGTGTTTGGAATCAGCATGACTATTTTTAGCAGTGGAGAGGGGAGTATTTTCAGCACAGAGAGAACTTCTACGTACAGCAATGCACTTTGGACACCTCCAGATCTTACGGTGTTTTTTAATTTCTTCGAGATCAGCGGCCAACACATTCACATACTTTACATGAAAAGTAATATTGCATTCATTGCACTTGAGTTTGCTTTCATTTCGATCGACTTTTCTTTCACAAAGGCAATGCATTTTAATTGTTTGTTTAGACACAAATATTTAAAAGAAGTTATTTAAAATGCTATGTCTTTCTATATATTTATAAAGAGATTAAGACTTTGATATCGCTTTCAATAAAGAAAAAAGATAGAGATTGCAGAAGAGTAACCGATACGCGTGTACCCCACAACACACTTGTTCTACCAATGAATTCTCTATTTACTTTTAAACCAGGAGCGGACCAAGGCACATTTCAATGAAGGCGTAGTCACTGATGGAAGTGTGTTATTGAAAAGTTCAAATTTAAGATTTGAAAAATATTGAATTTACATATTCGTACAGGTTGGTTTTGTTTTTCAATGTTTGTTTTTTATAAGGGTAGGTAAATTTCGTGTTGATTATAGTAACATTCGGGGGCTGAGAAAGAATTTCTTTGCAGCATACGTTCATACTGCAAAATACAGGCCAGCTGTTTTGGCATTAAGTGAAACCCAAATAGTAGAAAAATCTGATCCGTTAGAATTTAACCTATACGGGTATAACTTAGTGCCATTATTCTTACCACGGTCTCGCCGTTTAAGTTCACCAAACAAAAGCACGTCAAACATTTATGTTTTATTTATAGAGGCCCGAGTCTTGACAGTAACTCGACTTGTAACGAATTCGATGCACTGTCGGGCTCCATCCAAGGAATTGTTTCCCATTATCCTCGCACTGAAATTATTGGCTGTTTCAATGTACACAATTTTACGTGGCTTCGATATTCTGGCCAGACAACACCCGAAGGAATTTCTGCCGAGATTTTCGCTGAGGTCAACAACTTAACTCATCTAATTGACAAGCCAACAAGAATCCCTGACATTGCAGCTCACACGCCAAACACCCTTGACTTGTTTCTGACATCTCATCCCGATAAATTTATTATTGATGTATTATCACCTCTAGGCACGTCGGACCATTGTATCATATCAGCTATTTCCTCGTACTCCAACAGTCCAGTCAAAGAAAAAATCCCATTGAGTATCGTATGGCAATACGAGAAAGCCAACTGGGGCGGTCTCAATAATTTCTTCAGAAACTTTAACTGGTCACTATTTTTCCTCGATAGTGCAGAAGACTCCAGTGCTGAAATGATTACAAATATTATTCTTTGCGGAATGAGAAATTTTGTTCCGATACTTTCAAACCAAAAGATAATTCATGGTTCGACTTGAGCTCTAAAGAAGCTATCGAGGTGAGAGAAGTTAGTTTCCGATGTTACAAAGCTGATCTATCTGAAGAAAACCGGAGTAAGTTCAAACAAGCAAGAAAGACCTGTTATGCTTATATTCAAAGAACCAAATTCTTACATGAAAAATTACGGAAAAAATACTTCAATGAAGTAAGAATTTTTGGTCATTTTTAAAAAATGTTCGCAACTCTACTACATCCTCGGTTCCAACGCTTGTCAACAACGACACTCCTGTGCTAAGTTCTCAAGCGAAAGCAGACTTATTTGCAGCAAAGCTTGCTGCCAATTCGATACTACCACAGAGTGACATGACTCGTCCTGTTCTTAAAAACGTAAATGGTTCTATGGGACAAATCTCCTTTCGCTCTCGATCAGTTGCAAGAGTAGTAAAAGATCTCGATAAATTTAAATGGGTTGGCCGGACAGTATCTCCCCAATAGTTCTGAAGAGGTGTGCTTCCACGCTGGCAAAACCACTGCGTTAGCTTCTCCATCTGTCCTACTCTACAGGTCTCTTTCCGAGTGAATGGAAAACTGCATTTTCCAGCCCGTTCCAAAAAACGCATATCCCTCTCAAACTACCGACCAATTGCACTTACGTCCCTTCTTTTCAAGGTCATGGAAACCCTGATAAATTTCCAGATCAAGAAATATCTTGAGAAACAAAAGCTTCTTTATGATTGGCAGTACGGTTTTTGTAGTAATAGGTCCACTGGTGATATGATATTATATCTCACCGAACAATGGAACTAAACTTTACATCGTTTTGGAGAAAGTAAGATTATTGCGCTTGATATTTTAAAAGGATTTGATAGAGTTTGGCACCAGGCTCTCTTATCGAAAATGCGTGCATTTGGCATCGATGAACCCCTTCTTCGGTGGATTAGAAATTTTTTTGCAGACCGTTCAATTCGCGTTGTTTTGAACGGTTTCCGGTCTGCAACCCACAAAATAAATGGTGGTTTGCCCCAAGGCTCTGTTCTGTCTCCGACACTCTTTATTATTTTTATTAATGATCTCTTGTCTAATACTTCTAATCCACTAAATTGTTTTGCTGACGACAGTTCTCTCAGCTTCTCATATTCGTCTCCAGATTCAAGTCCATGTTCTTCGGATGTGGAACTGCAACGGCAGCGTATGATAAACTCATTGAATTCCGATCTGGACATCATTGTTCAATGGGGAATCGTCAACCGTGTGGAATTTAATGCTTCAAAAACTCAATGCTGTCTTCTGTCGTTAAAGCATAACCTACTCCCTATGCCACTATCCATGAATGGTACTTGCATTGATGAGACCGAAGAGCTTTGCGTTCTAGGTACGTGTACTATGAACCACCTCTTGTGGAACATATTTGACGTCGCCAAAAATGCGGCAAAATGCTTAGGTTTCCTAAATCGATGTAAGAAATATTTTCTCCCTTCTGATCTGGCTACAATCTACAAGGCATTCACCCGAAGCTTGAGTATAATTCTCATGTCTGAGCAGGTGCTCCTGTCACTCACTTGCGTCTCCTGAATAGGATCCAAAGAAGGGCCTTAAAACTGATAGGAGAAAGAACCGTTACCGAAACATTTGTTTCACTTGAACATCGCCGTAATGTTTCTTGTCTTTCCAGCTACAGTGCTTCAGCGAAATAGCCAGATGCATTCCTCCCCTTAAATAATTTCCCCGTAACACTCGCATCGCTAGGAATGCCCATCACTTTACCCACGAGCCTAACTTCGGACGTACTGTTAAGTATAGAGACTCTTTTTTTAACCACACATTTTTTCCTTCCCATTATGATATACAGACGTTCAAAACCAATGTACATCGATATCTCCTTTTATCTCCTATCCTACTTTCCTAACTGTTTGCACTGTGTTAATTCATGTTAAGGGTATTAATAACCCCTTGAGTGCGCGTAAATTATAAAAAAAAAGCGACTGAAAAACGAGAATTGAAAGGATCTATTCAGACTAATAGCTGAGATAGTCAAAACGTAAAAATAAAAAAAAAGTAACTTACCAAGACGTCGGCTGAGAATTGGTTTGACGTATACGCCAAAATTCACTTTTTGAACCATGAAGACAGTCTTATGTTTTCGACTATGCTCTTTCAAAATATGTTATCTATTTTGTCCTATTTCTTGCCAATCCTCAGATATCTAGTATTGTTTTGACGTATATCCACCCAAATTAATAAGTTAGAATATTGGTTTGACGTAAACACAATTTTTTTTGTTACGTCAAATTATCGAAGCAATTTAAATTTGTTTCTTGTTTAGTATTGTTTTGCCGTATGTCCACAGACTTCGATCATATGACAAGAAAACTAAAAAGTTTATTCAGAATTGTTTTGACGTACGTGCATATTATTAAAAAATACGTGTATTTCATGGTTGCATGTACGCATCGAAAAAAACAAAAAGTAGCGTTTTGGTTTGCCATAATGTTCATATAAATTTAAGGGACGAGTAAAAAGGTATAAATAGATTGTAACAAATAAACTGGTTAAGTCAGTCATCGATCGGCAAGGGACACAGACAAAAAGGGGCGCACAACAAATAATTAAATACCAGAAACATTTTATTACCCAGGTTATAAAAAAAGCGACCAACCAGAGGCCTACCTGCGGTTTTACCTGACACAGAAATTCCTGGAAGGGATTTTCAGGACTAAAGCCAACATTAATCAGCTCAACCGGGTTATGCAGGAGGCAATTAACAACTGCGACGACTTCATCAAAAAATAAGATCAGGAATATCCCAGTACTGCGAGGAATTTCTCCTTACCTTACATGAGAACCTTGCAAATTTCCAGGAACTATACGACGGTAGTGAGGATGAGCATTTTATTGGACTTCAGTCGGACATTGATGACCTGGAAGCCAATAAACCCAAAATCACCAACAACTTGGATTTAGAAGAGGAAATGGACCAACAACCCACCGTCAAAACATTTATCATCAAGAGGAAGAGAAAAGGTTCCGATCCAGCCAAAGAAGGAATTAAATCGGCAAAACGGAGGAGCCGCAGCCAACAGTGACAGAGCTCCCGATGGAGGCAGCCAATTCCATTGTGGCTTCTCAGCCAATGGATGGTTAGCCCCTAAAAGACAAAGAACGCGGACAAAAATTCAACAACTTTTTAATTGAGCTGGACAAGACATGCGACATGGCGTCAACATTCCAGAAAACGCTTCTGCTAAAACAGAGGGTTTACTGGGAGAAATATAAGAATCCGCACTCACCATAGTGCAAGAACTGCCAGTTCTCAGGACATGTTGCTTCTAACTGCAACCTTCCTTACAGGTTTGTAAAGTGTGATTTCCAGCACGAACCCGGTCAGTGCAAGAGGAACAAGGATTCCAAGGATGACAAAGTTTACTGCGTAAACTGCAAGCAGTACGAAAACCCAGCCAACTACGAAGGATGTCCTTTTTTGAAATCAAAACTGGAGGAGAAAAAAAAACAGCCAACCTTAAAAAATGCACAGCCCAATTGAACAAAGACATGGCAGCAAGGACAATTTCTAAAGGACTAAGTTTCGCCCAAGCTACTTCACTTGCAGTAGCTAAGAAACCAGTACCTAAGCCCGAAGCTCCCATTAAAACCCAAAAGCCAGCTACACCCTCAGCAGTCAGCAAAACAACCAATCCAGCCCAAAAACCCAAACCTTCAGGATCCAAGCAAAAACAACAGGGATCTGGTTACATCTTCCTTGACGCGGAGTGGTTCCTTGGAACTAATCTCCTGTCCCTGATCCAAAAAGCTAAGAAGATAGTTCCAGCAAACTATGCAAGCCTTGATGACAAGGCTAAGACAATAATATTTGGAAGCATCATATGTGAATTATGCATATAAACCAGCTAAGTTTCGTTTCGTACGATGTTCATTCAACTTATTCAATACACAAAAGGGTTTCCTTAAACTTATTTACTAAGTCTAGGAAACCTGATATTCTTTTCTTACAGGAAAAGAGCTTGACGTCAAGAAACCCTCTCCAACAGAAAGGATACAACATATTCAGAAATGACAAAACTACGGAAGGAAGAGGCACATCAATTTACTTGCGGAATACGTTACATGGAGAAAAAATCAACACATCTGGACTCAACTGCTCGGAAGTCACAGCTGTCCTTGTAAAGATTTCTCCATCGGAGACTCTACTTCTGGCCTCGGTCTACGTAAAGTGCAGCTTTTCAGTAAAAAAATTATCTTCAGATCTACAAAAACTCTCAACTATGGCGGAGCGGCACACATACTGTGTTATAGGTGGTGATTTCAACGCCAGGCATCCACTTTGGCTAGACACCGTAATTTCCCCTCAAGGACAAGCTATTGTGAACTGGCTGGAAAAAAAATCCAGACCAAAACTCTTAAGCAATCATTTCCAAGCCAAAGCCAACATTTCCCAGGACACCATCAACGTTGGACTTCTTCTTGGCAACGTCAAATTTCGTCAACCTCCTCCCGCAGTTCCGAAACTACTTCTACACTGCTATAGATAGTGACGCTGACAATCGCGCCGTGGAGCTGAAAGTCCGTACAAATACTTCAATCACAGTGGTCCAACCTGTACCCGATCTAGGAATCAATTTTGAAAAAATTTATTGATTCAAATTGGATGTTGCTACGGAGATCCCAGAAGTTTCAACGAGTAACAACCTTACCAACAAAAAGATCAACGAAACCATTGGACGGTTTGAGGTGGCTGTTAACAGTGCAATGGACCGACAAAAGACACAACGCACTAACAAAGACAGGTACGGAAACATTCCAGCACACATAATAGCTATCCACATCCTCAGACAGAAGCTGAGGAAGAAGCTTCAACGGATTCTTCATCGAAATTTCAACACTGCAAACGATTAATATCGGAGAACACTTTCCCTGCTGCAATATACTCAGGTGATGTTCAACAGAGCAGTGAAGCACCACACAGACAGTGTTCAAAAATGGATTGGAAGCCATCAAACCTGGTTCGGATGCCTTCAAAAAAATCAACTCCATTTTCGGTAGGGCAAAAACCATCCCGGAGGTGATTACTCATGGACAGCAGACACCAAGAAAAAGCCGAGGCCTCTGCCACCCACTTTGAAGATAATTTTACGGATCGCCCGCCTCTCCATATGCCAGAATTCATCGAAGAAGTAGATTCCTGCGCCCAAGAAGTAGCTTCGACGGCAAATACAAGAACAATTGCTTATTTCAATAAAGATAATCCGGCCGGAAATCCAAATCAGAACGAAATATTCACCACTCCTGAGGAAGTTAGTGACACCATCTTTCACGGAACCTCAAAAAAATCTGCCGGAACGGGCAACATTTCTAATTTTTTTTTAAAAAGTTACCAAATGTTGCCCTTCTACTTCTCACAATTATTTTTTATAATTGTATTAACAACAGCTATTTTCCAATGCACTGGAAAATTGCGTAAGTTGTGCCAGTGCCCAAGAAAAAAAATTGAACAGACGTGAATGGCTACCGACCCATCTAATTGCTCTGCTGTGTGAGCAAAGTTCTGGAGTCACTACTTTTCTCAAAGGTACGAAATTTCTGTACGGATAGGAACATCATCCCGCACTTCCAGTTTGGCTTCAGGAACTCAACCGTTCACTCTCTCATGGGACTACACATGGAGGTAACATCAGGACTAAACAGGAAAGGGACAACAGTCGCATGCCTTCTGGACATCGAAAAAGCCTTCGATAGCGTTTGGATCAATGGACTTATTTTTAAGCTGACTAGGCTGACGCAGCCATTTGATAAGAATCATTTAGTGTTTCCTTACTAGTAGATTGTTTTTTGTTCACGTTATTAAGGAAAACTCGTCAACAAGAAGGTTTAAAGCTTGAGTTTCACAGAGATCGAAACTAGGGCCGTTCCTTTTCAACATTTATACACTTTTGAGCAGCCAAGTAACACCCAGCGGAAGAAGACAAAATTACATGCCGATGATTCACTCACATACTCTACCTCAGTCTCTCCTGAGATAGCAGCACGTAGAGTACATCGCTAATCTGTGGGAATACTACCTGAAGTGGGGCCTCAAAATCAACAGTGATAAGACGGAACTTATCTGTTTCCGGACACCGGTAACCAGCAACAGAGGACGAAGAAGGTTTGCAATAAGATGCCAAACCATCAGCATTCAGCTACCAGACAGATCCGTAGTGAAAGCAAACGACTCTAAAAAATATGTTGGAGTAAACTTTTCAAACAAATTCAAGTTCAACAAGCACGCTGAAGACATGGTGAAGAGAGCCAACTTTTCGTTTCACCTGGTGCACCCGCTTATGAGGAAGCAAAATGGATTGACCACAAAAACCAAATTGTTGATGTACAAGCAGCTCATCCGCCCAGTACTGACATATGCTTGTCCAATTTAGTTCACCATTTCACCAACAGCAATAAAAAAAAAACAAAAAATTTTAGAGGAAAGTTCTGCGAGTCTGCACAGGATTATACCGGAACCCCACAACAAGGAAGTATTGGCCGAATAAGATACTGTATGAAAATCAGGAATTATCCCCATTGACGACCACATGATCTAGCTATCCAGCCGGATTTTAGGAAACCTGGAAGGACACTCAAATCTGGAGGTACAGCAACTTCTACAAGGACTCATCGAACCCAACGACAGATACCATAGCGTGGGAGCCATCACGGACGACCGCTATGACAAGGCTGACAATGGACATTAAAATTCTTTAAAAAAAATACTTATAAATCATCCACTTATATTTTTATAGAATATACAAATTAATTATTTTAACATGTAATAGATAAAGGCGACAAGCATATACATTTTGTAAAAAAATATATTATATAATAGACATAAGAAAAAGACGGCCCCATTTGTGCCCGAATCATTTTGTAACGTAGTAATAATTTTAACTTTAAGACACATTTTTGCACCTAATAAAAAGCACTTAATCAAAAAAAAATTATCTGGTTTAGTCGTCTGCTGAATTCGGTTGAGTGCGAATGTGCGAGAGAGTGTTAAGAATGGCATCACCGGAAGCAAATCTTGCGGAGGGCCTACTTACGTAAGTATTCTATGTATGACTAATACATTTTAAACAAAATAAAATATCAAAGAAGTTGGAGTAACATTATAATATTATTTTAAGTTTACTTGATGAAACTGTATCCAACGAAAAAGAATTTGCACAAAACATTAATCCCGATCTTGATTCCTAAACTTCATCAGAAACCGGTTTTGGTGTTTATGAACTAAAATAATCAAAATATATAAATTAGATTAGTGTTTTTTCATTGGCAAAAGGCAATGTGTCGTTATTCTTTTATAAAAGGAAGCTAAACGTGTTTAATAGACGGCTACAGTTTGCTTTGCCTCAAAGCTAAGAATTACTTACTGCTCGTTTTGGAACGAAGTTAATAGTGGACGCACGGGTGATGACATCGCGAGCGCGGTCATAATAATAATTTTTTTTTAAATAATTTTAATAATTTTAACTATAGGCTTGTAAGACCCAAGGTCTTTTGAATGTAAACTGCACGGCAATAGTGAGAAGGAAACGAAAGATATTAAAGATTTTTTGTTGGTACAATAGATTGAGAAATAGGTGATATTTATCTCATGAAAATCCCACGGTTGGCGTCCAGTTGAAGCTGGGGGAATATTGCAAAGTTGCTGACTAGGCTGGGGCTCGAACCCACAACTCTTAAGTTAGCAACCAAGCACTTCGTCCACTGTACCATTGCCACCCGCAATTAAGGATTTTAAAACAAAACTTAACTCATAACGCTGGGATTGAATTTTTTACGCTTTGGAGTGACTCTTGCGTCCCATAAAACCGGAACAAGGTTATGTCCACTGCACTGAAATTTTTTCTAAATAGTACTTCAAAATTAAAAGGCATAATCCAAAAATGTTCACCACCTGGATATTCTATTATACAAGAGGTTGACTGTGTCCACAGTACAATTGATAAATAGCTTCGAAATCTTGAAATATTTAGTCCATTGTCACTCTTTAGATGTCTTAAGAACATGTCATTCGAAAGGGTAAAGCTTAATGTTATTCAGATGCAGCCGGTGGATTTTTTAAAGCATATTCTGTAAAAGCAGGATATTTAAACGACTCAAAAATACCCTTCACGAAAATAAAGTATACATTTAATAAGGTAAGTCTGATTAACAAACGCTTCATATAAAAACAAATAGAATAGAGTTGGACTATCAAATAATATCAATTTTTAAATATGCTTCAAAGAATGCCCTACAAACACCAAAAAATTTATTTAACCAAACACTGAATGTAATTACAACAAGAAAAAAATGTACCGCAAAAAAAAAATAAAGTGCACGACTGGGTTGTAAGAACTTGCTCTAATGTGTTACAGTGGTCTTGGGGCTTGAGATTTTGGAAAAAAAGCAATGAAAAAAAAAATATGAAATTTTTTTAATCATTTAAAAATCAACCTTAAATCGTTTTTTGGAGAAAATGAAGTAAGACATTAATTTTCTTTTACTTTTTTGATATTTAAGGAATTTTATTTTTTCAAAATCGTTGGAGCCGTTTTTTTCAAAAAACCGTTTTGTTTAACTTTTCGGAAACCTATTCCAAATTTATTTTTAGTATGTCAAAATCTTGCGACTTAAAGCTGTTGTCAGAAAACAGAGATTTAAAAATTTTTTAACAAACCGTTTTTGAAAAAACCAAAATTCAAAAAAAAAAAAATTATGAAATTATGAAAAATTAAAGAATTTATATTATTTAGTTTATAACAGAGCTTTTATATTAAAATTTTCATCGAAGTCCCTGAAGTGGTTTGAGAGAAAATCTGATTAAAAAAAAAACGGTCCTATGGGAGGTACCGCTATAAGACTTTTCCTGAAAAATCTGTTCCAGCCAAAACATAAAATAGGAGCACTTTTTGAGATAAGTGAGTTTTTCATTAAAAATCATATGGCAGGTACCGTTAGTCTTAGAGCTAGAATGCTAATTCCAAAAACTCCTCTGTAGGACGTAGGACTTTGTACCAAGTTTGAAGCAAATCAGTCCAGCCGTTTAATCTGTAGGTGCCGATACAGACAGACAGACAGACAGACAGACAGAATTGTCGGATTCTCTTTTTTCGGCTTCTCTATCATCGTAATGTTATGTTTGCTTGTCCAAAACAAAAAATTTTTATTTACGAATGCATAACTTGTCTTATAGTACCTATAATCACAAGTAAAAATTGATGACATAAAAAGCTTGTTTGTTCCACAAAAGGACCAAGCAATAATACTTATATAGTGAACTAGAATGTTCATATTATTATTTAAGTTTACTCTTCTTTACGCACCGTCTCCACTAGCGATAAATGTATCGCAGAAGCCAACGCAATAGCAGAGAGCAGATAGCAGAAGAACTGTCAGATTTTGTTCGTTGGGCTTTTCATCGCTTACTTTTTTAGTATAGCTGAGAATGGCAACTAATCGGTTCATCTAAAGAGTAATTGCTCAAAACAATCACTGACACTGAATATAAAAGTTTGAATTATTCAAAATAAACGAGATTAGATCGATAACCCGAGATGCTCGACATGTCCCAGATTTTCTTGAATTATAAACTTTCTTTTTTTTAAACACATGTATGAGTTTCTTAAATATTTGACTTTTTTTTAAATTCTTCAACGCTTCGCCCGAACTCATTCGATATTTGAATCAATGCTTTTTTTTCTTTTTTTTTTCGAATTGAGAATAATTATCACTCATTTTTAAATTAAAACAAAACAAAGAACAATAGATACCTCGGAAGCCAAATTAACTCTCAAGTCAAACTATTAAATTTAAATGAAAATACAAAAACTGACAGTTATAGCAAAGCTATATAGTATGCGATAAATAGTTTGCGATGAAAGCATGCTTTTTATCGCTTGCTATTAATTTTATTTATTTATTTATTTTCATTTTGTGATTGCTTAATAACAGTAAGATAATAAAATATCTTATAATCTAGTTATAAGCTAATTTTTACAAAGAGAGCAAAAAATAGTAAGTTAATAATATTAAATCAGTAAAAAAAGAGAGAGAAACTAATTAAATATTCAATTTACTTTAAGAGAAAAAAGCAAACAAAAAGGAAAAAATTACAAATTTATTGAGTAATATCTTTCTAGATCCTTTTTAATACTATTTGTTGTGTAAAGTTTATCTTTAATATTTCGTGGTAAAGAGTTCCAAAGACGGACAGAGTTTACAAAAAATTGACGCTCAGATGTTAAGAATGAACATCGAGGATGAATCAAATGATGAGATCGGCGTGAGGTGGCAAAACTAATTTTATCAAAGCAGTATTGTGGTTGGTGAGTTATTAATATATCTGAAAGCAGGATTAATGTGCGAAGCTTCAGATAATTTTCGAAATGCATACCCAGCAGCATGGTAGCAAAACCAGATAATCTGTCGTATCTTCGTAGACCATATACATAACGTACTGCACTATTAAAAGCGACATTGAGCTTACGTTTGCTTACATAATTGCAGTTACAATAAATTTCACAACCGTAGATTAAAATTGGTATTATCAAAGTCTTAACAAGCAATAAACGCGTTTTAACAGGTGTAAAAAACTGAGTTACATATAAACTACGTAGTACTCCATATACCTTACCTACAAGTATATTTATATGATTATCCCATGTCAAAAAGCGATTGAAAGTAACCCCCAGATTTTTAGCAGTTTCAACATAATTGATGGGAGCATTGCTCAGGACGATCGAGGGGAAATACTTGAGATCAAGACTTTTTCTTGAAATCACGAGACACTTAGATTTTTTTGGGTTCAAAATAAGTCCATTTAACTGGGACCAGTTTTCAATTTCCTCTAGGTCTTCATTAATACAAAAAGCTGCATGATCAATGAGCCCAAGAGGGCAACTCATGTATAATTGGACGTCATCAGCATACATATGAATAGAGCAATTTTTGATTATTGATGGCAGTTCATTGACATAAATTGAAAACAACAGAGGACCCAGTATTGAACCCTGAGGAACACCGGAAACATTGGGAAGAAAATCAGATAACCTGTCCCCAATCTGCACTGCTTGAAGTCGGTTTACCAGATAAGAATAAACTAACCCTGTAGCAGCTAATGAAAAATTAAAGTTTTGCATAAGCTTTTTACACAAGTTAACATGATTGACCGTGTCGAAAGCTTTCGAAAAATCAAGCAGCACGAGAAATGTGACCTCATCTCTGTCCAATGCTTGCCTTATATCTTCAGTAACACTTAACAATGCCGTTGTACAACTGTGTTTTTGACGAAATCCAGATTGTACAGTCGTGAGCAACGAATTCGCCGTTAGATAAATACTGATTTGTTTTTGTAGAATTCTTTCAAAAACTTTTGACAGGAAGGGTAAGATTGAGATAGGCCTAAATTCGTCACCTTTTGCACTTTTGGGAAGAGGTATTACTTTAGCCAGTTTCCATAGGCTCGGATACACACCTGACATCAGAATTGTGTTAAAAATAAAAGTAAGATAAGGTAGGACAATCGGAAGTATCATTTTCAAAAATTTAGGGTGTATTTCATCTAATCCAGCAGCATTTGACTTTATAGAGAGCACACTTTCTAAAACATCAGCGCTATCGACCGAACGAAAACCAAAAACAGGATTATCTTCATCCGACTGATCCACAAAAGAAAAACAAGAATCTAAGCTCGGAGGAGGTATTAGCTCAGAAGGCACAGCAACAAAAACTCTGTTGAGAGCATTTCCATCAATATTATCTGTTGGGCCACAACTAGATTTGCCTATGCCGATTGTTCGTAAGTTTTTCCACAACTGACGCCCATTTAACGAAGTATTAAGCCGGGAGGAGTACATTTCGGATTTCACCTTGCGTATTTCCGCTACTACTTTATTACGAAGGGAACAATACACACGGCGTAACTCATTCAACCTGTAACGTTTCCAACTCTTATAAGCATCATCCCGTCTCTGCATCAAAGTTCGTATACTTTGAGTGAACCACGATTTATTGCTTGGCTTTACAACCTTAGTCTTAAGAGGAACGTAAGTATCAAATAAAGTTACAATATTGTCAGTTAAATGTTGCACTTGGTCATTTGAGGACGGCATATAAAAAATGCGATCCCAATTTTTAGCTCTTGTAGCCACCTCTAAGTTCTGCACATTAATATTATGAAAATCCCGATACGTAATTTTCTTCCACAAGTAATCAAAGCTAAAATTCAAAGTTAAGAAAATTAAGTCATGCTTAGAAAAACCGGGTGCAGAAAGCTGGTCATACAAAGCTACGTCGCTGGTATTGCTAACAAAGAACAGGTCCAATAATGTCGCATCGTCACGAAAGAAGTGAGTTGGAGTGCTAGAGTTAACTGGTGTTAAATTAAACGTTAGCATGTTATGAGTAAGAACATTAGGATTCAAAATATTGCAGTTGAAATCTCCACAGAGGACAATATTGGGGGAACCCAATGAAACTTCCTCTAAAAGTGAGAACAATGGTGAGAGGTCTATGTACCTATTTGGCCGATATATTGCACCTAAAAGTAAACCACCTTCATTTCCCACAATTTCAACAAACAAATACTCAATATTACTAGATGCATCAGATAAGAGTTTAAGTCTACATTTTATTATCACTTTAACATAAATTGCTACACCCCCCCCAATAAGGTCCTTTCTGTTGAAGCCAAAAACACGATAACCCTCCAAACTACAAACCTCATCGCTTAACTCATCCTTCAACCAAGTTTCTGTAACACAAATAACATCAACATCTGAATCTACGAAAATATCGCGAAACTCATCAATTTTCGGTATCAAGCTTTGTGCATTAATGTGGCAAACCCGGAGGCCGCTTTTCTGTTTACTCAGAACTCTAACCATCGAATGCAACGTTCGGTTATTTATCATATTATGACAAAAAGGAGATAGAAGATGAGAAAAAAAGAAAAAAATAATAATAATAATTTAAGGAAAAGAGAAATTACTAAATAAATTTTACTTATCAAAATCAATTATAAAAAAGAATAACAAAATTTAAATTAGAAAAAAAAGAAATTAAAAAATCAAAAAAAAAAAGAAAAACAATAATATTAATTTTCATTTGAAACTGCTGATCTGGCAACGTCTTCGAGTCCCTCGATGCATACCACTGGCACAGCTGTGTCTTCAGTACGACATTTGACATAAACTACTCCTCTCGCAGTGTATACAGAAAAAAGTTGTTTACGTTTTTTCAATTCCAGTGCATGCTTAAATAATTCCCTGTTATGCTGCGATAAGCTTTCTCGTATATGGATGGTAGAAGAAGACGCGGAGGTAGATGTGCTATCAATAGCAAGGTGAATGTCATTCAAGCAAAGCTGTTTATTGTTTTTTTTCCGATAGTTAGCGATTGAAGTCAAAACATAATTTTTATCATACGGTGAATTAAATTTGATCATTATTGCGGAGTTGTGTGTATTAAGTTTTGGACGAGTGCGATAAATATTAGTAATTGTTGGTGGTTTAATATTAATTGTATTGCATATCAAGTTGAAGATTGATTTTAAATTTTCATTAGGCAAACACGGAACACCAAACAAGAAAGCATCTCGCGCAACAATACGATTTTCATATGAGTCAATTGATTTCCTTAGTTTTTTTAATTCGCCGGCGGTGTGATCAGATTTTATGTTTATGCTTGTGAGTTCATCACTTTTATCTACAAGCAGTGATTTAGTTTTTTTTAGCTCGCAAGTTACATTGGATAACGACGTTTTGAGATTGTTTACCTCGGTGGTTAGTGAAGTGATTTCAGTTTTAAAATCGGTTTGTGTTGATTCTAATTGAACTACTCTATTATTAATGTCACTTAAACTGTTTTGAATCTCTTTTATTTCACGGCCTATTTCTTCAGTAATTTTTTTCTCGGACTCATCCATTTTTTTGGATAAAAGTGAAACGATAAACTCACTCTGTTGTCGAAGTTTTTCGTCCATCCAGTTTTTATCCTTGTTATCCATAGGTTTTTGTGATGGTTTTTTGAGAGGAGAAGACAAGGAGCTTTTGGGCGAATCTACGGCAGTGTTCTTAGATCGAGTAACAAACCGTTTTTTTGTAAGGTTAGGTGACATGTGTATAAGTATGTATATTGGTTTTGTTATGTAGATATTTTACCGCGGATATGAGTGAGTGTTAAAATAGATGTGTGGGTGCAGAGACCAGGTATAAGAGAACTCAATGTATCGGTATATAATTTTTTTGTTCGCACAAAATATATGACACTTTTATTTCTGATTTTAATAAAAATAATAATTAATTAACAATTAAAATAAACACTTGTGAGCAACAAATCAAGATAACGACAAAAGGTAGTCAATTCAATGTTTAGAAAAGATTTATGGAGCAATTTTAATGCACTTTCGATCAAAATAAGAGATTAACAATGTCGCCAGAAACAGAAACACGTCTACTCAGCAGTACTCTCCATTAGGCTTTATAGCTGCTATGATGGTCTCCATTTGCGATTGTGAAAGCAAGCTTTAAAGCACGCTTTCGATTTATCGCTAGTGGAGACCGCATGTTATGAAGATTGTTTTTGTTCCTTAAATATGGAAAGTGATGAATTAATTTTAATTTTGTGTTTTGTGTATATCTTATATTACTATTATTTATTTACGTTAATGTTATTTTTAGTGGACTGAAAAAGGAGAAGATATATGAATTTTGTTAACTTTTTTATTAAGTTATTAGTTTTCATTAAGTTTTATTTAATTTTTATTAAGTTTTCCAATAAGAGGGTGTTATTTTAACGGTTTTACAATAAGATTTGGTATTTTGATATTCAAAGAAAAATGGCATTTTTTTGAAATAAATGATCAGATTATTATTTCAATGTTAATGGCATACGAGTACTTTCCTCCTTATATTAAAATAAACATCCGATGATCCATCTCAAAAAATGCCATTTTTTTTTGAATATCAAAATAAAGCAGCCTCTTTTTGGAAAAACGGTAAAATAACACCTCTTATTGGATAACCCTATATTATAGTGCCTTATTGGTGACCTAGAAGGTCCATATTAGTATTTTAGTTTACTCTTTTTTATTAAGATTGTTTTTGTTCCTTAATTATGAAATGTGATGAATTAACAAATTTTTTTGTTTTGTGTATCTTATTTTACTTTTATTTATCTACTTTTATGTTATTTTTAGTGAACTAAGGACGGAGAAGATATTACTTTTCTCTACTTTTTTATTAAGTATTTAAAAAAAAATGCATTACATCCAATAATAAAAAAAAAAAAAAAAAAATAAATCCATAAAAGTCTTTTATTAACTTTGTATGAAGGTAGTATTCTCTTCAGCACCACCATTGGTGCATACTATTGGAGTGACGTACGTGCAGTTCTTTTGACGTACGTGTACGTCAAAACCATTCGGAGGAAATCTTTTAATAAATAATAAACTAAAAGGAACTGAGCTTTAAGATTGTTATGATTAGAAGGCAGATATTCTAGCTAATACCTACTTAGTTAAAAAATGAGAAACTTCTATCGACCCATTTAATTTTTATTGAACCGTAAACTTTTAATTGCGATTTCCCAAAAAGTGTGGACATATGACGTATACGTCAAACCAACTCTCAGCCGACGAGAGCTGAAACCATATACAAAACCCATTTTTGTGGAGCAGGCTTTGAACTCGCAATTCGTGAAAAGTTTCAACCGCTTTTCTAATGTTTATATAGATTTTTAAAGATTACTTTGAGAATTTGCATTCAAACGATTTTTTTCCTTATATAGGAAAAAGGTTTACTCGAAAAACTAAATTGGATGCCAACAAGCGAGTACAATCGAATTCAAAAAACTCAAAATTCTCAAGTGCTATATTTTTGAACGCGCCGAGCCTGAAAATAGCGGGAAGTTTCAGGCATGGCCTGAAATCAATCAATCGCTTTCGAGACTTTTGTCAACAAAATTGCAACTTTATGATTTGTGCATAATCGCCCTCATTATATCAGCTTGTTCCTGTTATAAGCATGAACTAGAGGTTCCTAGTGTTAGTTCGTAGTCTTTGTTTAAATCTCACCAAAGAAAAACTTAATTACCTATCTACTATTTACTTATGAGTTGGAATAAGGTATAAGGTATTTATGTCTTAAAACTACTTATTCAATTTGAACCTACACAATAATGTACATTCGGTAAACATTGTTAAAGTTTGAAAACAATGCGAACAATATCCCTATTAAGTTATATTTTAAGAATCAATTTTTTGATTGCGACAATGCAATCCATTAATTTTGAAAAATCTACATTGCCTTTTAGTGTGATTTTATATCCGCAAAATCATCAATCTATTATAACCTCGTATGAAAGCTTGTTCAAAAATTTTGATTCTATTTACAAAAGAGCTAATGCATTTAGTTTCTCGTTACTTAAAGAAGATCGTCGATGGTTTTAACCCGCTTTAGGCAGGAAAAGTTTCTTACAAATGAACAATTTGTCGATTTATGTACCTACAGAAAGCCATGCAAAGTGCAATATTCAAATTTGTATACAAATTTTTTCCAGATTTTATTTTGGAAAAAACGAGGAAAGACTTTTTAATGATCCAGAATCTGGCTTTATCAAACAAATTTCAGGAGAAAGGTGGCATTGAAAGTGTATACGAACACCTTAAATTAGAATAATTTGTATCCCAAGAAAATTGCTTTTTTCTTCAAATTAGATGACAAGAACTCACTAATTTTGGTTAAAATTCGCTGTATGCCTTCTGCCGGTTTTCCTAACGAATATATGAGGATGACGAACGTGTTAAGCCTGAATTTTTTACTCCCAAACATTGTTATTTCTTCATAAGGTGATGAAACCCTCAAATTTTCTTTTCTTTTCGGTTTTCTTTTTTCGAAATGATTCATAATATTGCTTTGATACACTTAACTCCATCGCTTTTCCTTGGGATAAAAAAACTAAAGTACATTTTGTTTGAAAATAGAAAATGCTTCTTTCAAGAATAAAATGCTTGAATGGAGAATGTTCACCCTCCATTCAAGACTAATAATTTATTGATTTAAGAATGAATTGTTTTTAAGTTAATACAAAAAATTAATTGTTGGCACAAAAGCTTCAAGTGTGCCGGGGCCTGTGACTTACAATCTCAACCATTCCTGTGTGTTCGTTGATATTCTGCAGGAATGGAAGGCACTTTAAATTTACCGCCGAATCCGAAATGCTAACAGAGAAGCACTTCCCATGACATTAGTACCTCTTGGAGGATTTTTCACTTCTCGCAAGAGGCAGTTCTCCGGAAAAGAACTAAGCTGGAGTCAGGGATCGAACCCAGAACCTACGACGTGGCAGTCCGACACACTACGCCACGGGGTAGGTACTACTAAAATTAAAAATGTTTAATGATTTGAAAAAGAGTGGTTTTAAAACAAAAGAAATTTCTGGAGCCATTGCTTTTTTCTATTCAGAGCTAACATTCACAGTTTTCCGCGTATATATATTTTTTTAAAAGTTTTTTGGACCAAATTCGCCACCCCTGAAATCTGCCGCCCTAGGCTTTAGCCTACTAAGTCTATTGGTAAATCCACCACTGATTCTTATGCTAGATAATCGCAAGGTATGTTTTCTTTTTTTGAAAATAAAAGGAAATATTATTTGAGAAATCTTTTATTTTTTCAAGAGTTTTTTTTGGAAACAACAAGCATGCTATAATATTTCATTGCTTAATATTTATCTAGTACGAGTATTTAAATACATGGCAATGTGTATGTGTATAGTATGAAATTAAAAATAAAAAGTAGTTCCTTTGGCCTTGTGTGCGTTTCGCCCAAGCATGAACGGTGGGCTCATCAGTTAGATGCCGTTTATACTCTTCTTAGACGCACAAGTTCGATAAAATCGACACTTATATATAATTTTCAGTGCAAAACTGTACTGTGAAATATATTTTTAGGGAGCCTTTTTACCAGCAAAAACCTCAAAATTGTGCATGCTCGTGGCCAGTTAAATTGATGATTAAAATTTTCAAATTGAAAAACCAAATTGGAAAAAATTGAAAAAACACAACAACAAAAGTTGTTGCATTTAATTTTAATTCGAGCATTAACTTATTTGAAATTAAAAATAAAAAGTAGCTCCTTTGGCCTTGTGTGCGTTTCGCCCAAGCATGAACATTGGGCTCATCAGTAAGATGGCGTTCATACTCTTCTAAGACGCACATGTTCGATAAAATCGGCACTTATATATAATTTTCAGTGCAAAACTGCACTGTGAATTATATATTTTTAGGGAGCCTTGTTACCAGCAAAAACCCCAAAATGATGCATGCTCGTGGCCAGTTAAATTGATGATTAAAATTTTCAAATTGAAAAAAAAAAAAAATTGAAAAAAATTGAAAAAACACAACAACAAAAGTTGTTGCATTTAATTTCAATTCGAGTATTAACTAATTTGAAATTAAAAATAAAAAGTAGTTTTTTTGGCCTTGTGTACGTTTCGCCCAAGCATGAACGGTGCCTTGTTACCAGCAAAAACCCCAAAATGATGCATGCTCGTGGCCAGTTAAATTGATGATTAAAATTTTCAAATTGAAAAAACAAATTGAAAAAAATTAAAAAAAAAAACACAACAACAAAAGTTGGTGCATTAAATTTCAATTCGAGCATTAACTAATTTGGAATTAAAAACAAAAAGTAGTTTTTTTGGCCTTGTGTGCGTTTCGCCCAAGCATGAACGGTGGGCTCATCAGTTAAATACCGTTCATACTCTTCTAAGACGCACAAGTTCGATAAAATCGACACTTATATATAATTTTCAGTGCAAAACTGCACTGTGAATTATATGTTTTTAGGGAGCCTTGTTACCAGCAAAAACCCCAAAGTTATGCATGCTCCTGGCCAGTTAAATTGATGATTAAAATTTTCAAATTGAAAAAACAAATTGAAAAAAATTGAAAAAACACAACAACAAAAGTTGTTGCATTAAATTTCAATTCGAGCATTAACTAATTTGGTGAAACGCACACAAGGCCAAAGGAACTACTTTTATTTTTAATTTCAAATTAGTTAATGCTCGAATTGAAATTAAATGCAACAACTTTTGTTGTTGTGTTTTTTCAATTTTTTTTCAATTTGTTTTTTCAATTTGAAAATTTTAATCATCAATTAAACTGGCCACGAGCATGCATAATTTTGGGGTTTTTGCTGGTAACAAGGCTCCCTAAAAACATATAATTCACAGTGCAGTTTTGCACAGAAAATTATATATAAGTGTCGATTTTATCGAACATGTTCGTCTTAGAAGAGTATGAACGGCATTTAACTGATGAGCCCACCGTTCATGCTTGTGCGAAACGCACACAAGGCCAAAAAAACTACTTTTTATTTTTAATTCCAAATTAGTTAATGCTCGAATTGAAATTTAATGCACCAACTTTTGTTGTTGTGTTTTTTTCAATTTTTTTCAATTTGTTTTTTCAATTTGGAAATTTTAATCGTGTATAGTATGCATCTGGCAAAATAATGTTAAGAAATTCAATATACCCGTTTCAAAAATATTTCGAAAACAAAAATTTTGTTTTAGAAAATTATTAAAAATAAAAAAAAGAAAGTTTGAAAATGGTTCTATGCGAAGTACCGTTATAAGACAAATTCAGAAAAATCTTTTCAAAAGATGGACTGTCCTAAAAACATGGCAATATTAAAAGTTTTCAATATTGTCAAAACAAAGTGCTGCCTTTTTAACATTTTGCATTTAACATTTAACTTTGTTTGAAATTATACTATAGAAAGCTTTGAAATGATAATAGCGGAAATCTAATCGTCGACACAGTTAATAAGTATTATGCCCGATCCACGAATCTAGCACATTCATGCTAACTGCAATATTCATACATTCAGTTTTGAGCCACAATCATGAATGTACCACATTCGTGTTTCTGGCTTAACTTCATGAAACTGAATTAAACATTCATGTAATTAATATTTTTAAATATTGTGGTGTTCGGGGACACATAGAATTCTAGGTTTTAGTAAAACGTAGCAGACCCAACGATTTATCTATCCAACCAGTAAACTCAAAATTGCAAAATTTGCACATTTATGCTTCTGGCATTAATAGAACGATATGAACATTTTCAAATCTGTTGAGCCTGGACAGTGACTTGACTTTTAACGAATTTGATGCGCTATCGAACTCAATCCAAAGAATTGTTTCCCAATATCCTGGCGCTGAAATCGTTGTTATGGGCGATTTCGATGTACACAATTCGACGTGGCTTCGATATTCTGGCCAGACAACACCCGAAGGTATGCCGAGATTTTCGCTGAGGTCAACAACGTAACTCAGCTAGTTGACAAGCCAGCAAGAATACCTGACAAACACACTTGACTTGTGTCTTACATCTCATCCCGATAAATAACACTATTGATGTATTATCGCCTTTAGGCACGTCAGGCCATTGTATCATTTCAGCTTTTTCCTCGTACTATAACAGTCTAGTTAAAGAAAAAATCCCAAGGAGAACCGTATGGCAAAACGAGAAAGCCAACTGGGACGGTCTCAATAATTTCTTCGGAAACTTTTACTGGTCACTATGATTCCTCGATAGTGACGTAGACTCTAGCGCTGAAATGATTACAAACATTATTTTTGCGGAATGAGAAGTTTTGTAGCGAATAGGACAAAAAGTATCAAACCTAAGGAAAATGCATAGTTTGACTTGAGCTGTAAAGAAGCTATCGAGGTGAGAGAAGTTAGTTTCTGATGTTACATAGCCAACCCTTCTGAGGAAAAGCGGAATAAGTTCAAACAAGCAAGAAAGACCAGTAATGCCCATATTTAAAGAATCAAGTTTTTACATGAACAAAAATTAAGGCAAAAAAATACTACAATGTCCCAAACGTAGTAAAAATTGTTGGTCATTTGTACAAAACGTACGGAACTCCACTTCGTTCTCGGTTCCGACGCTCATCGATAACGACACTCCCGTGGTAAGCTCTCAAGCAAAGGCTGAGTTATTTGCAACAAAGTTCGCTGCCAATTCGACACTACCACAGAGTGTCATGACTCCTCCTGTCCTTGAGAACGTAAATGGTTTTATGGGACAAATTTCCTTTCGCATTCGTTCAGTTGCAAGAGTTCTTAAAGATCTTGGTATACACAAATCTGTTGGCTAGGATTATATCTCGCCAATAGTTCTGAAGAGGTGTGCTTTCACGCTATCAAAACTACGGCGTAAGCTTTTCCGTTTGTCCTACTCTACAGGTCTCTTTCCGAGTGGATGGAAAACAGCATTTGTCCAGCCCATTAAAAAAAGGCGTATCTTCATCTTCTTTTAACTACCGACCAATTGCACTTACGTGCCTTCTTTCCAAGGTTATGGAAACCCTGATAAATTTTCAGATCAAGAAATATCTTGAGAAACGAAAACTTCTTAATGACCGGCAGATATGATGGTATATCTCACCGAACAGTGGAACCAATCTTTACATCGTTTTGGAGAAAGTAAGATTATTGCGCTCGATATTCTAAAAGCATTTGATAGAGTCTGGCTACAGGCTCTCTTATCGAAAATGCGTGCATTTGCCATCGATGGACCCCTTTAACTTTTGAACCGTTCAATTCGCGTTGTTTTGGATGCTTTTCAATCTGCTACCCACAAAATAAATGCTGGTGTGCCCAAAGGCTCCGTTATGTCTCCCACACTCTCTCCTATCTTTATTAATGATCTCTTGTCTATCTATCCACTGAATTGTTTTGCTGACGACAGTACTCTCAGCTTCTCATATTGGTTTCCAGATTCACGTCCACGTTCTTCGGACGTGGAAATGCAACTGCAGCGTATAATAAGTTTATTTAATTCCGATCTTGACAGCATCGTACAATGGGGAATTACTAACCGTGTGGAATTTAATGCTTCAAGACCTCAATATTGTCTTCTGTCGTAAAAGCACAACCTGCCCCCTATGCCATTATTCATTAGTGGCACTTACATTAAGGAAACCGAACAGCTTTGCGTTCTAGGTATGTGTATTACAAACCACATTTTTTGGAACGATCACATATTTGACGTCCCTTAAAATCCCGCAAAATTCTTAGGTTTCTTAAATCGATATAAGAATTTTTTTCTCCCCTCTGATCTGGCTACAATCTGCAAGGCATACATTTGCCTGAAACTTGAGTATAATTCTCATATCTGGGCAGGTGCTCCTGTCACTCACTTGCGAATGTGAGTGGAATGTGGAATGCTTTACCCGGCTAAATGTTTGCCTCCCATTGTAACAGACATTCAAAAAACCAATGTGCATCGGTGTCTCCTTTTATCTCCTATGCTACTTTCCTAACCGCTCGCACTGTGTTTATTCATGTTAAGGGTATTAATAGCCCCTGAGTGCGTGTCAATTATAAAAAAAACTCAGCTAATGATCGCGTAGAATTGCGAGCTGACATCGACAGATTTGTTATCTTGTGTATACTCTGTTCAAGTAATTCGTGCAGTACAGAGCATACATCGGTCTCAAGTTAAAGCTCTCAGAGGGTTTCCGTACTTTCCATAATAAATTGCGGCAAATCGAGTAAATTGTACATTAGGGCTACCATCTGCTGATTTAAAACAAAAAATCAAAAATTGTTTCTTTTTCCACACCACCAAGCGGCTTATTCAGAAAGGATACAAAAATAAAAACAAATGGTAATACCTCCCTTCAATCAAAAGCTGAAAAAGCTACAAAATCCAAATCTCAACATAGAAATGCAGTAGCGAGATCCTTTTTTTAAAATCATGGCAACACCTTTTAGATGTGCTTTGTGCGATAACGATGAGGGTTGTTTTTGTTATACTAAGCAAAACGAAACAATTGAATGGTTATGGGTGCGGACAAATTTATAGAAAATCACAGCAACAATTCTTGTGTAGTTCAGTGGTTTGGGTTCAATTTCAGAGGCAGGTTCTGTTTTAGTTAACACATAGGATTACCTGCAGGCATCATTGGTAGATAAAAAGCTCCCTCATAAGGCATTTACTGAACTATTTTATTGAACAGAATATAGCAAGATTTGTTTAATCCTGAATATAGCGAAATGTCAGACAATGACATTTTCAATTAAACGGGTACCACACGACTATTACATTTCGCAACAAGTTTTGCATCGCGTTTTAGTTTTAAAGATCTGGGATTAAACTTTAGCTCAGATTTGAGTTTCACGAAACACATCAACTTTATTGTTAAAAAAGCTAAATCTATGTTGGGATTTGTTAAACAATAAACAATAAACAACAAACAATAAACAATAAACAATAAACAATAAACAATAAACAATAAACAATAAACAATAAACAATAAACAATAAACAATAAACAATAAACAATAAACAATAAACAATAAACAATAAACAATAAACAATAAACAATAAACAATAAACAATAAACAATAAACAATAAACAATAAACAATAAACAATAAACAATAAACAATAAACAATAAACAATAAACAATAAACAATAAACAATAAACAATAAACAATAAACAATAAACAATAAACAATAAACAATAAACAATAAACAATAAACAATAAACAATAAACAATAAACAATAAACAATAAACAATAAACAATAAACAATAAACAATAAACAATAAACAATAAACAATAAACAATAAACAATAAACAATAAACAATAAACAATAAACAATAAACAATAAACAATAAACAATAAACAATAAACAATAAACAATAAACAATAAACAATAAACAATAAACAAAAAACAATAATTGATAAATTTAATATTTTTGAATTTTTCAGATTTGCATGAAATCATTTAAACGCAAGGAACAGTTAACCTTGCACATCGTTATCCATTCCGGTGAGAAGAAACATGTTTGCATTGAATGTGGAAAAGGTATGTGCTTACAAAAACTATTCTTTTCTGAAATAGAAATCTAAGATTTGATTATTTTTTGAAAACAAAGGTTTCTATCGTAAGGACCACTTAAGAAAGCACACGCGATCGCACATTGCACGTCGTGTGAAGACAGAGGTTTCCGCTCAAAATGTCAGTGGTAACAACATCAACAACAATAACCAGAATAATACTTTACACGGTTCCTGAGGATCGTACAAGGACTTTTGGTAGATTTTTATAAATTTCAATTCTATGGTCTGTTGATTTCTCACATATGGTAGCTTTGTGTATTAAGCCATACAAAAATGGAAAATACAACCAAACATATTGTGGAGATTAAACTTATCCAAGTTGAAATTATTTGACATTTATCATTGGTCCTGCTAAGCGCGATTTTTACTTAATAATTCTTTATGCAAATATTTGTGAACTCTTTACATAGATTGCTTGTATGTCTTTTAAAGTATGTCAATATTATTGCATTTATCTCGATTATTTTAAATGAACTGATGTTTATGTATGTATATCAATTTTTATTATGATAAAACATTACTTAGCTTAACCACCTACCGAAAACGAATACAAATCTGTGTACCTACTCCTACATATAAACTTAATATAAAGAAGGTGAAAATGGTAGATATATTTTTAAAAACTTATAATAATATATTTGTTTTTGTTGTACAGTTTGAATAAAAAAGAATTGGGTTCTTATATATGTATTTGTATATATTAAAGAACAAAACTTATAATGTTTGTATAACAATGAAAATCAAGTTCAAATGAGACGCACAAGAAACGTTTTATATATAAAAGGAACATCGGATGTACCTATGTAGAAAATAATCATCTTAGTTTTTCTTCATTAAAATGGATAAAAATGTATATAAAAGATTTGTGTGTACAAAAATACCACATGTAGTTTTTACTTCAAGGAAAAAATTGCAAAAATTGTATTGCAATTAGCTAATTACCTCTTAGTTTTTATTTGCTTGTTTTATTATTTCCTTAAGTATTTGAGCTAGTTTGTTTATTCTGTACTTTATTGCAAAAAATTCAATACGGAATTTTGGTATTTTTTACACATAATTTAAAAATAATACATAAGTACGCGTGTTTCGTCCGGCCGTACCTAGTTCAGCATCATGTTAAAATTTTTGTTGTTGTTGTGAGTTATTAGAACGATTTATTTTAGTTTCTTTAACTTTCTTTGGTTTTAGGTATGAAGACGGAGGTTAGAAAAGAAAAATATAAACCAGAAGAGGTTATTTTTTGTTTAATTTTATTAAATTTGACTTTTGGAAATGCACAATATAACTAATATATCATATCATATCTTTGTTTCAGGTATGAATTGGTTTTTAATACGTAAAACCTAAATGAGTTCATTGCGTAAGGCATTGTTTTTGAGCCAAAAGCTTATGAATAATCTTGTAATCGCTTTCTGTTCAGGACAATCTCGCTGTAGTTCGTCATTAAATCTTCTCCTCCATACTCCATTGATACATACCGACCGAATATCACCCGAATAATCTTTCTCTGAAAACACCAAAGCCAATTTTCATCTCATTGTGTCACTGGCCCAGTGGTAGCATGGCTCTGTATATAGCACGTCTTTATTTGCGCTGGGGACTTTTAACTCGATAAAGAGGTGGTGAGTATCGCTCTGGAATTATGTGGTCTTTTCTAAACAAAATTTCGAAGTGTGAAAAATTGGTCGATGTTTGACTTACTGGGCCTGAAACCACACTGATTGAGACCAATCAGTTCAGGAGCGAAAGGATTCAGACGGGGCAGTTTCAAAATGAACTTCATCGACGAACAAAATTTTCTTGTGCAAATCGGGATGAAAAGCAATCTCGTCCATCGCAAGTGCGGTGGCCATATACCTGAAATCACATTCAAATAAAATTTGCAAGGAATCATCAACCATTTTACATAAAGTCAATGTTATGTGAATAAATACAATTTATCTGTGCTTCATTTCAATTTATAGTTCTAGACCTTAAAAATACACCCATTATTCACTAACTTAGGTAAATATACCTAATGTGTAAATATTTTTATTCCTGCTACAATTTGCACAAATCCGTTTTTAAGGAGACTCCAAAAGTTCCACATGTCTGTCCTATTTGTATGGAACTTTGTAATATATTTTCAACAAACCGATTTGATATGACTCTGAGTCGACGGAAGTTTGGATGCGGAAATATCTTAAAACATCAAAATAAAAACCACTGAATAAGTGAAAAGTCATAAAATTAAAAATTTGGTTTGAGCCGTTCAAATATTTAATACAATATTGAGTAGCTATGTCTTATGTTAGATAAACAGCACTTGGAATCAGTGTTGCCGCAGGCCAAAAACAGTCGCCAGATCGACCTTAAAAATCCGCTAGATATGCTTAAATTTTGAAAAAAATCGCTAGAAAAAATTTTCATTACAAATACCAAAAAAGCATATTAAATTTTAACAAAAAATTTATTTTGTATAGTAAAAAAAACTTACAAACATTAAATTAACATACAAATCTTAAAAAAAAACAAAAACAAATTCAGTCTCAAAAATATTAGTAAAGAAGTTTTAAGAAAAACTTCATATACCTATTATAAAAATAATCAATCACAAAAAATTAAATCCATTGCATCTTCATTGACTTCAATATCTACACCATTATTGAAATTATTTTTTAAAAGAACATTATGAGAAATTATGAGAATTTGTTTTTTGCATTTTTAAATGATTTCTAATGAGCATTTTTGAATTTAAGGTTTTCGTTGACATTTTATTTCTCAACTTATTTTTGTTTTTTTTTTTTGTCAAAATATGTGCTTTGACTAATTTAAGTCCATTTATAATAAATATAACATAAACCAATACTTTAATTAGTGATTTTTTATTATTAAATCATAAATTCAAAAACGAACAGAAGAAAACTGTAGGTATTTATATTTTTTATATTTAAATCAATAATAATGCAATTTATTAAAAAGGCACAATAAACAATAAACAATAAACAATAAACAATAAACAATAAACAATAAACAATAAACAATAAACAATAAACAATAAACAATAAACAATAAACAATAAACAATAAACAATAAACAAAAAACAATAAACAATAAACAATAAACAATAAACAATAAACAATAAACAATAAACAATAAACAATAAACAATAAACAATAAACAATAAACAATAAACAATAAACAATAAACAATAAACAATAAACAATAAACAATAAACAATAAACAATAAACAATAAACAATAAACAATAAACAATAAACAATAAACAATAAACAATAAACAATAAACAATAAACAATAAACAATAAACAATAAACAATAAACAATAAACAATAAACAATAAACAATAAACAATAAACAATAAACAATAAACAATAAACAATAAACAATAAACAATAAACAATAAACAATAATTGATAAATTTAATATTTTTGAATTTTTCAGATTTGCATGAAATCATTTAAACGCAAGGAACAGTTAACCTTGCACATCGTTATCCATTCCGGTGAGAAGAAACATGTTTGCATTGAATGTGGAAAAGGTATGTGCTTACAAAAACTATTCTTTTCTGAAATAGAAATCTAAGATTTGATTATTTTTTGAAAACAAAGGTTTCTATCGTAAGGACCACTTAAGAAAGCACACGCGATCGCACATTGCACGTCGTGTGAAGACAGAGGTTTCCGCTCAAAATGTCAGTGGTAACAACATCAACAACAATAACCAGAATAATACTTTACACGGTTCCTGAGGATCGTACAAGGACTTTTGGTAGATTTTTATAAATTTCAATTCTATGGTCTGTTGATTTCTCACATATGGTAGCTTTGTGTATTAAGCCATACAAAAATGGAAAATACAACCAAACATATTGTGGAGATTAAACTTATCCAAGTTGAAATTATTTGACATTTATCATTGGTCCTGCTAAGCGCGATTTTTACTTAATAATTCTTTATGCAAATATTTGTGAACTCTTTACATAGATTGCTTGTATGTCTTTTAAAGTATGTCAATATTATTGCATTTATCTCGATTATTTTAAATGAACTGATGTTTATGTATGTATATCAATTTTTATTATGATAAAACATTACTTAGCTTAACCACCTACCGAAAACGAATACAAATCTGTGTACCTACTCCTACATATAAACTTAATATAAAGAAGGTGAAAATGGTAGATATATTTTTAAAAACTTATAATAATATATTTGTTTTTGTTGTACAGTTTGAATAAAAAAGAATTGGGTTCTTATATATGTATTTGTATATATTAAAGAACAAAACTTATAATGTTTGTATAACAATGAAAATCAAGTTCAAATGAGACGCACAAGAAACGTTTTATATATAAAAGGAACATCGGATGTACCTATGTAGAAAATAATCATCTTAGTTTTTCTTCATTAAAATGGATAAAAATGTATATAAAAGATTTGTGTGTACAAAAATACCACATGTAGTTTTTACTTCAAGGAAAAAATTGCAAAAATTGTATTGCAATTAGCTAATTACCTCTTAGTTTTTATTTGCTTGTTTTATTATTTCCTTAAGTATTTGAGCTAGTTTGTTTATTCTGTACTTTATTGCAAAAAATTCAATACGGAATTTTGGTATTTTTTACACATAATTTAAAAATAATACATAAGTACGCGTGTTTCGTCCGGCCGTACCTAGTTCAGCATCATGTTAAAATTTTTGTTGTTGTTGTGAGTTATTAGAACGATTTATTTTAGTTTCTTTAACTTTCTTTGGTTTTAGGTATGAAGACGGAGGTTAGAAAAGAAAAATATAAACCAGAAGAGGTTATTTTTTGTTTAATTTTATTAAATTTGACTTTTGGAAATGCACAATATAACTAATATATCATATCATATCTTTGTTTCAGGTATGAATTGGTTTTTAATACGTAAAACCTAAATGAGTTCATTGCGTAAGGCATTGTTTTTGAGCCAAAAGCTTATGAATAATCTTGTAATCGCTTTCTGTTCAGGACAATCTCGCTGTAGTTCGTCATTAAATCTTCTCCTCCATACTCCATTGATACATACCGACCGAATATCACCCGAATAATCTTTCTCTGAAAACACCAAAGCCAATTTTCATCTCATTGTGTCACTGGCCCAGTGGTAGCATGGCTCTGTATATAGCACGTCTTTATTTGCGCTGGGGACTTTTAACTCGATAAAGAGGTGGTGAGTATCGCTCTGGAATTATGTGGTCTTTTCTAAACAAAATTTCGAAGTGTGAAAAATTGGTCGATGTTTGACTTACTGGGCCTGAAACCACACTGATTGAGACCAATCAGTTCAGGAGCGAAAGGATTCAGACGGGGCAGTTTCAAAATGAACTTCATCGACGAACAAAATTTTCTTGTGCAAATCGGGATGAAAAGCAATCTCGTCCATCGCAAGTGCGGTGGCCATATACCTGAAATCACATTCAAATAAAATTTGCAAGGAATCATCAACCATTTTACATAAAGTCAATGTTATGTGAATAAATACAATTTATCTGTGCTTCATTTCAATTTATAGTTCTAGACCTTAAAAATACACCCATTATTCACTAACTTAGGTAAATATACCTAATGTGTAAATATTTTTATTCCTGCTACAATTTGCACAAATCCGTTTTTAAGGAGACTCCAAAAGTTCCACATGTCTGTCCTATTTGTATGGAACTTTGTAATATATTTTCAACAAACCGATTTGATATGACTCTGAGTCGACGGAAGTTTGGATGCGGAAATATCTTAAAACATCAAAATAAAAACCACTGAATAAGTGAAAAGTCATAAAATTAAAAATTTGGTTTGAGCCGTTCAAATATTTAATACAATATTGAGTAGCTATGTCTTATGTTAGATAAACAGCACTTGGAATCAGTGTTGCCGCAGGCCAAAAACAGTCGCCAGATCGACCTTAAAAATCCGCTAGATATGCTTAAATTTTGAAAAAAATCGCTAGAAAAAATTTTCATTACAAATACCAAAAAAGCATATTAAATTTTAACAAAAAATTTATTTTGTATAGTAAAAAAAACTTACAAACATTAAATTAACATACAAATCTTAAAAAAAAACAAAAACAAATTCAGTCTCAAAAATATTAGTAAAGAAGTTTTAAGAAAAACTTCATATACCTATTATAAAAATAATCAATCACAAAAAATTAAATCCATTGCATCTTCATTGACTTCAATATCTACACCATTATTGAAATTATTTTTTAAAAGAACATTATGAGAAATTATGAGAATTTGTTTTTTGCATTTTTAAATGATTTCTAATGAGCATTTTTGAATTTAAGGTTTTCGTTGACATTTTATTTCTCAACTTATTTTTGTTTTTTTTTTTTGTCAAAATATGTGCTTTGACTAATTTAAGTCCATTTATAATAAATATAACATAAACCAATACTTTAATTAGTGATTTTTTATTATTAAATCATAAATTCAAAAACGAACAGAAGAAAACTGTAGGTATTTATATTTTTTATATTTAAATCAATAATAATGCAATTTATTAAAAAGGCACAATAAACAATAAACAATAAACAATAAACAATAAACAATAAACAATAAACAATAAACAATAAACAATAAACAATAAACAATAAACAATAAACAATAAACAATAAACAATAAACAATAAACAAAAAACAATAAACAATAAACAATAAACAATAAACAATAAACAATAAACAATAAACAATAAACAATAAACAATAAACAATAAACAATAAACAATAAACAATAAACAATAAACAATAAACAATAAACAATAAACAATAAACAATAAACAATAAACAATAATTGATAAATTTAATATTTTTGAATTTTTCAGATTTGCATGAAATCATTTAAACGCAAGGAACAGTTAACCTTGCACATCGTTATCCATTCCGGTGAGAAGAAACATGTTTGCATTGAATGTGGAAAAGGTATGTGCTTACAAAAACTATTCTTTTCTGAAATAGAAATCTAAGATTTGATTATTTTTTGAAAACAAAGGTTTCTATCGTAAGGACCACTTAAGAAAGCACACGCGATCGCACATTGCACGTCGTGTGAAGACAGAGGTTTCCGCTCAAAATGTCAGTGGTAACAACATCAACAACAATAACCAGAATAATACTTTACACGGTTCCTGAGGATCGTACAAGGACTTTTGGTAGATTTTTATAAATTTCAATTCTATGGTCTGTTGATTTCTCACATATGGTAGCTTTGTGTATTAAGCCATACAAAAATGGAAAATACAACCAAACATATTGTGGAGATTAAACTTATCCAAGTTGAAATTATTTGACATTTATCATTGGTCCTGCTAAGCGCGATTTTTACTTAATAATTTTTTATGCAAATATTTGTGAACTCTTTACATAGATTGCTTGTATGTCTTTTAAAGTATGTCAATATTATTGCATTTATTTCGATTATTTTAAATGAACTGATGTTTATGTATGTATATCAATTTTTATTATGATAAAACATTACTTAGCTTAACCACCTACCGAAAACGAATACAAATCTGTGTACCTACTCCTACATGTAAACTTAATATAAAGAAGGTGGAAATGGTAGATATATTTTCAAAAACTTATAATAATATATTTGTTTTTGTTGTACAGTTTGAATAAAAAAGAATTGGGTTCTTATATATGTATTTGTATATATTAAAGAACAAAACTTATAATGTTTGTATAACAATGAAAATCAAGTTCAAATGAGATGCACAAGAAACGTTTTATATATAAAAGGAACATCGGATGTACCTATGTAGAAAATAATCATCTTAGTTTTTCTTCATTAAAATGGATAAAAATGTATATAAAAGATTTGTGTGTACAAAAATACCACATATAGTTTTTACTTCAAGGAAAAAATTGCAAAAATTGTATTTCAATTAGCTTGTTTTATTATTTCCTTAAGTATTTGAGCTAGTTTGTTTATTCTGTACTTTATTGCAAATAATTCAATACAGAATTTTGGTATTTTTTACACATAATTTAAAAATAATACATAAGCACGCGTGTTTCGTCCGGCCGTACCTAGTTCAGCATCATGTTAAAATGTTTGTTGTTGTTGTGAGTTATTAGAATGATTTATTTTAGTTTCTTTAACTTTCTTTGGTTTTAGGTATGAAGACGGAGGTTAGAAAAGAAAAATATAAACCAGAAGAGGTTATTTTATGTTTAATTTTATTAAATTTGACTTTTGGAAATGCACAATATAACTAATATATCATATCATATCTTTGTTTCAGGTATGAATTGGTTTTTAATACGTAAAACCTAAATGAGTTTATTGCGTAAGGCATTATTTTTGAGCCAAAAGCTTATGAATAATCTTGTAATCGCTTTCTGTTCAGGACAATCTCGCTGTAGTTCGTCATTAAATCTTCTCCTCCATACTCCATTGATACATACCGACCGAATATCACCCGAGTAATCTTTCTCTGAAAACACCAAAGCCAATTTTCATCTCATTGTGTCACTGGCCCAGTGGTAGCATGGCTCTGTATATAGCACGTCTTTATTTGCGCTGGGGACTTTAAACTCGATAAAGAGGTGGTGAGTATCGCTCTGGAATTATGTGGTCTTTTCTAAACAAAATTTCGAAGTGTGAAAAATTGGTCGATGTTTGACTTACTGGGCCTGAAACCACACTGATTGAGACCAATCAGTTCACGAGCGAAAGGATTCAGACGGGGCAGTTTCAAAATGAACTTCATCGACGAACAAAATTTTCTTGTGCAAATCGGGATGAAAAGCAATCTCGTCCATCGCAGGTGCGGTGGCCACATACCTGAAATCACATTCAAATAAAATTTGCAAGGAATCATCAACCATTTTACATAAAGTCAATGTTATGTGAATAAATACAATTTATCTGTGCTTCATTTCAATTTATAGTTCTAGACCTCAAAAATACACCCATTATTCACTAACTTAGGTAAATATCCCTAATGTGTAAATATTTTTATTCCTGCTACAATTGGCACAAATCCGTTTTTAAGGAGACTCCAAAAGTTCCACATGTCTGTCTTATTTGTATGGAACTTTGTAATATATTTTCAACAAAGCGATTTGATATGGCTTTGAGTCGACGGAAGTTTGGATGTGGAAATATCTTAAAACATCAAAATTAAAACCAGTGAATAAGTGAAAAGTGATAAAATTAAAAATTTGGTTTGAGCCGTACAAATATTTAATACAATATTGAGTAGCTATGTCTTATGTTAGATAAACAGCACTTGGAATCAGTGTTGCCGCAGGCCAAAAACAGTCGCCAGATCGACCTTAAAAATCCGCTAGATATACTTAAATTTTGAAAAAAGTCGCTAGAAAAAATTTTCATTACAAATACCAAAAAAGCATATTAAATTTTAACAAAAAATTTATTTTGTATAGTAAAAAAAACTTACAAACATTAAATTAACATACAAATCTTAAAAAAAACAAAAACGAATTCAGTCTCAAAAATATTAGTAAAGAAGTTTTAAGAAAAACTTCATATACCTATTATAAAAATAATCAATCACAAAAAATTAAATCCATTGCATCTTCATCAACTTCATTGACTTCAATATCTACGCCATTATTGAAATTATTTTTTAAAAGAACATTATGAGAAATTATGAGAATTTGTTTTTTGCATTTTTAACTGATTTCTAATGAGCATTTTTGAATTTAAGGTTTTCGTTGACATTTTATTTCTCAACTTATTTTTGTTTTTTTTTTTTGTCAAAATATGTGCTTTGACTAATTTAAGTCCATTTATAATAAATATAACATAAACCAATACTTTAATTAGTGATTTTTTTTATTAAATCATAAATTCAAAAACGAACAGAAGAAAACTGTAGGTATTTATATTTTTTATATTTAAATCAATAATAATGCATTTTATTAAAAAGGCAACAAAAGCAAAATAAAATCGAACAAAGACAAGTTCATACAAAATAAACACAAATAAACAAATAAACAATAAACAATAAACAATAAACACAAATAAACAAATAAACAATAAACAATAAACAATAAACAATAAACAATAAACAATAAACAATAAACAATAAACAATAAACAATAAACAATAAACAATAAACAATAAACAATAAACAATAAACAATAAACAATAAACAATAAACAATAAACAATAAACAATAAACAATAAACAATAAACAATAAACAATAAACAATAAACAATAAACAATAAACAATAAACAATAAACAATAAACAATAAACAATAAACAATAAACAATAAACAATAAACAATAAACAATAAACAAAAAACAACAAACAACAAACAATAAACAATAAACAATAAACAATAAACAATAAACAAAAAACAACAAACAACAAACAATAAACAATAAACAATAAACAATAAACAATAAACAATAAACAATAAACAATAAACAATAAACAATAAACAATAAACAATAAACAATAAACAATAAACAATAAACAATAAACAATAAACAATAAACAATAAACAACAAACAACAAACAATAAACAATAAACAATAAACAATAAACAATAAACAATAAACAATAAACAATAAACAATAAACAATAAACAATAAACAATAAACAATAAACAATAAACAATAAACAATAAACAATAAACAATAAACAATAAACAATAAACAATAAACAATAAACAATAAACAATAAACAGTCGCTAGAAAAAATTTTCATTACAAATACCAAAAAAGCATATTAAATTTTAACAAAAAATTTATTTTGTATAGTAAAAAAACTTACAAACATTAAATTAACATACAAATCTTAAAAAAACAAAAACAAATTCAGTCTCAAAAATATTAGTAAAGAAGTTTTAAGAAAAACTTCATATACCTATTATAAAAATAATCAATCACAAAAAATTAAATCCATTGCATCTTCATCAACTTCATTGACTTCAATATCTACACCATTATTGAAATTATTTTTAAAAGAACATTATGAGAATTTGTTTTTTGCATTTTTAACTGATTTCTAATGAGCATTTTTGAATTTAAGGTTTTCGTTGACATTTTATTTCTCAACTTATTTTTGTTTTTTTTTTTTTTTTTTGTCAAAATATGTGCTTTGACTAATTTAAGTCCATTTATAATAAATATAACATAAACCAATACTTTAATATTAGTGATTTTTTTTTATTAAATCAAAAATTCAAAAACGAACAGAAGAAAACTGTAGGTATTTATATTTTTTATATTTAAAGCAATAATAATGCAATTTATTAAAAAGGCAACAAAAGCAAAATAAAATCGAAGAAAGACAAGTTCATACAAAATAAACACAAACTAATCAACTAAACAAAAATTTATTAAATACTAGCTTTTGCCCGCTACTTCGTACGCGTGGATTTTAGAATAAAGTAGGTATCTCAGTATATTTTTGTTTTTGCACAACCGGTTCAAAATGGGGGTATGCGTGGTATGGAAGCTACATACTTTACCAGCTCTACAGCGGTAAGATTTTTGGCTTCTGTATAGTATTATTTCAAAGTATCATAACGGTTTAAATTGCAAAGTTGGAGGGTTAAGTTCTAAAGCAATATACGAATATACCTAATTGGAATGCCCACTTTCAAAACGATGCTGCGCGCCGATACTGCTATTTATTGCAGCTCCGCTTCGTCAGTTTTGGGCGTAAGTATTGCTCGTTCACCGTTCTTTATGGTTACATTATTTTTCGATTTCTGCTTTCGCTGAATGAGGCATTGTCTATATGGCGGTAAATAGCGCCATCTATGATGTTTTTGATGTAACTTCTATTCAGAACGACTAATTTATTTCTATTCATGTATATGTAGGTAAGTAAGGCGCGATTTTATTATGTAAGTGAGACACTTACTTCCTTAAAATCTTTTTATTTTGCGTTAAGTTCATTGAATAACGTTCGATTGCAGCAATATTAAAAAAAAAAAAACCAAAATTATATATTTTCCTGCGATAAAATATAGCCTATATTTTAAGTTGGCGTACTACCAATATATCTGCGAAAACCGCATTCAATTCCATGCAGTAGTTTTTGCGTCATGCGCGTACAAACATACAGACAGACAGACAGACAGACAGACAGACAGACAGACAGACAGACAGACAGATAGACAGACAGACAAAAATTCTAAAAACGGTTGTTTTGGCTTCTGTGGGTCTTATAGAGACTCCCCATATTAGTTTTGCATCGATATCTTCAATGTACAGACATCGACCCGTTACAATTTAATTATATGTATAGATAATTAATTAAGAAATATTTTAAATTGTCTTCCAAATTGCAGGCAAATTAGCTTTTGTTTGTCCTCCACGTGCGATAAATGACCCTTTAGATTTGGCAGCTCTTTAAAGGTATAGAGCCCCATAGAATATCATTTCATAAGTGCCAAACTCGATTACCATGGATGTAACATCAACAGAGGCGTAATATTTACAAAAAATATGTTTTTGCAAAAAGTCGCTAGAAAAGTAACTAGAATTATGTAGCAACAAAAAATAATTTTTTTTCGCTAAACTTTTAAAAATTCCGCTAAATAAAGTGGCAAAGTCACTAAAACGGCAACACTGCTTGCAGGGGCGTAGCGAGGGTCCAAGGCATGGGGGGAGGGTGACTTTCAGTGAAATGCCGATTAATTTTAAGAAATTGCCGACTGCATCCGAAAAAAAATAAATATTTCTGGGTGTAATAACCTGTAATTCCTTAGAAATATTTAATAATGAACACAACTATTTGGTTGACAAAACAAAACTTAAAACGAAACTAAAAACTTATTTATTATTTTTCATTAACAATCTAAGGCTATGACTACAGTATATAATTCTTAATTGCTTTGCAACCTTAATCAATATGATACAGTGTATCTTCTACTGACAAGGTGGCCACATCCCTCCAATATTTTTAAGCTTAAGCTTCAACCCTGAATTCCTTGGTTGAGTGGTGTCTTCAACATCGTCGTTGGATTCATCGATTGAGGGATCCAAAATACCTTCATTATTATTTGTTGTCTTCATTTCCGTTTGAACTAGAATTGGTATTTTCTTCACATGATGTAAATTTCGCCTAAAAATTCTTCCGTCATCTTCTTGTACTACTTCTTCATTTCGGCTTCGTTCAATCACCTTGAATTCAGTTGAATCGAAAGCTGTTAGTTAGTTTATATTGGGGAATAAGGTTACGAAGTAAGACTTTATCGCCAATCGCCTTCCTTTGCGCCACGAAGTGTATCTCCTCTCTCCTTTCCTTTTTGTTTGTTTATCTTATCTAAGTCTCTTGCCTCTGAATTTTAAATAGTTTCACTTAAATCTTGTATAGAGGGAATTTTGTCTCTAATCGTCCTATTAAAAAGAAGCTCCGAAGGTGATTTTCCCGTTGTGCCATGTTGTGTAACGTTGTACATTAGAGTAAGTTTCTGTACTTATTTTTTATAGTCCGCCTCTTTTCCATGAGCTATTTGCAGTCGCTTCAAAATTGATTTATTCATATTCTCAACTTCGCCATTGGCTTGTGGCCAGTAAGGAGGTGAAGTTATCAGGTCAATGTTGTTCTTGACACAATAGCTCTTTAATTCACTACTCACAAATTGCCGACCATTATCTGCTTTTATAGATTTAGGATATCCCAATCTACAGAAAATTTCTTCCAAAATGGCAATTATTTCTGAAGATGTAATTTTTTTAACAAACTTAGTTTCTTGATATCTTGAATAATAATCAATGATAGCAAAAGCAAAATCGTGGTTTGGGAATGGACCCAACAAATCCATTGCAACACATTGCCAGGGTCCGTCTGGAAAGGCATGTCGCTGCATAGGCACTGATGGAGTCGGTCTTGAAACTAAAACGCAATCGCGACACATTTTTACAAACGATTCAACTTCTCTGTCCATTAGTGGGCACCACACTTTTAGTCGCAGCCTCCGCTTCATTAATTTCTCTCCTGGATGGCCTTCGTGTCCGAGTTCCAATACTCTAGATCGTAGCGGTTTTGGTATGACAAGCCTGGAGCCACGAAGTAAAATGTTTCCCAAAGTACAAAGTTCAAACCGAATGGAAATAACTTATTTTTACTACTGGCTGTCCAATCGTCTTTATTGATATTTTCTACTGCTTGCTTCCATAATCTCTTGATCATTGTTGTTTTCTCTTACCACTTCACTAATTGTAAGTGCACGTGGAACCACGTTTTCTGTCAGTACACATACACTGTTCTCACAATGCCTGTCGAAAGAATCCGTTTCCTCAATCTTGCATAATCTTGACAATGAATCTGCAATATTCGATTTTCCTGCCTGATAGATTACTTTGGATTTAAAGGATTGAAGTCGTAGAACCCATCTTTCGATTCTAGCAGGAGGCTTAGAGGTAGGCTTGAATATAGCCTCCAAAGGCTTGTGATCCGTTACAAGCTCAAATTCTATTCCTGCAAGGTAATAATAAATTCGTTCAACTGCCCAAACCAACGCCAACCTCTCTTTTTCAGTCTGGGAATATCTTCTTTCCACCGCAGAGAGGCTTTTGCTGGCAAGAGAAATAACTTCAGGATATCCTTCATCAAACTGTAAAATAACTGCTCCTAAAGCAAAAGGGCTTGCATCAGTAACTAAACTAGTGCGGTTCTTGGGTTTAAAATAAGCCAGAATCGGTATTTTCGCTAGGGACTCTTTTAAACGCTTGAACGCATATTCTTCTTTCTCACCCCAGGTAAACGGAATATCTTTTTTTGTAAGCTTCCATAACGGTTCAGTTATATCTGCCAAAAGCTCTAATAAACTTTCCTAAATAAGTGACAAGGCCCAAAAAACTTCTAGTTTCTTCTTTTGTTATTGGAGACCGGAATTCCAATATTGTTTTAACTTTGTCGGGATCTGCACTTATTCCAGCCGTGGGTAGTACATGGCCCAAGAACTTCAACTCATGAAACTTGAAAATGCACTTGTCCCTGTTGAGAGTAACAGAGTAACGTTCATTTCTTTAAAAATTTTCAACACTGACCTTAATTCTCTGTCATGTTCCTCCTCAGTGAGTCCAAAAACAATTACATCGTCCAAGTAATTCAGTGTATTTCGACAGGGAGCCAAGATATTTTCCATTGTTTTTTGGAATATCTCGGCCGCTGAATTTACTCCAAATAACAACCGCTTATACCGAAACAATCCTTTATGGGTAATGAATGTTATTATTTCTCGACTGTCTTCAGTCAGCTCTAGTTGATGATATGCATTCTTAAGGTCTAATCGTGATAGAAACTAAGCACCTTTCAGTTTGGTCATAAGCGTGTCAAATGTAGGGAGTGGATAATTTTCTCTCAAAATGGCTGCTCGGCGGGCGCATGTCTATGCACAAACGAATATTTCCGTCCTCCCGAAAGATTAACACTATAGGTGATATCCATGAACTTGGACCGTAAACAGGCTCTATGATTTATTTTTCCAGTGACTCTTTGAGTTTATGTTCCACCTTTTCTTCCCAAGCTGACGGAATACAGCGCAATGGGTTGCTGCACTGGCTTAAATGATTTATCTATATATTTTTTTTTTACACTATCAGTTCTCGAGAGTAAGAAGCTTATATCAAGCATTAACTTACAATCAGAGATTAGCGAACACATATTATGTGTTCACTGGCTACATCATTTAGTGCAGGTGTTAGTTGTTAGTAAGCAAAATATACAAATAGCATAACACAAGCACAAAGATAAAAAATAAATAAGCAAAAAATACATTTATACAAAATAGATAAAAAACATTGAGTACATACTAAAGATAAACTATGAGCGTATTGCACTGGTTTTAAATGTTTTTTTTAGACAAGATTTACTAATATTAAAATCAACAATACTTTTATTTGAGTTGAAAAGTTTGCACATGCGGGTAATAGGTTCATTCATGCCATAATTAGTACGGGGTTGAGGACAATGCAATAGCACTAATCTACGAAGATGATGAGCCCCTCCGCGATAGTTAAAACCTACACAAGATAGAAGATCGGGTGAGTCCAAAGATCCCGTTAAAAGTTGGTGAATAAAAATAACATCATTGTTAATACGCCTTTGTGACAAAGTTTGAATCTGTAGAAGTTGAATCCGGTGTTCGTAAGGTGGGAGGTTGTATGGATCTGCCCAGGAGAGACCTTTTAAGGCAAATCGAATAAAATTACGCTGAACTGCCTCTATCCTAGGCTTATGAACTTCGTAAAAAGCAGACCATACCTGTGATGCATATTCTAGATGGGGGCGAACATGACAGTTATCCCAACATGGAACTAGCTTTTTTAACAATAAAGTTGATGTGTTCCGTGAAACTCAAGTCTGGGCTAAAGTTTACTCCCAGATCTTTAAAACTAAAAACGCGATGCAAAACTTGTTGTGAAATGTAATAGCCGTGTGTACTTGGTACCCGTTTCATTGAAAATGTCATTGTCTGACATTTCGCTGGATTCAGGCTTAAACAATTCTTGCTACACCAGATAGCAAATCTGTCGATGTCGGCTTGCAATTCTACGCGGTCATTAGCTGAGTTAATAGATTTGAAAATTTTCATATCATCAGCGAAAACAAGGATCTCACTAGAATGAATACACGAAGTTACGTCATTGATAGCTAGTATAAACAGTAACGGACCAAGATGGCTGCCTTGTGGGACTCATGATTTTGCTGGGAAAGGGCTAGAAAACGAATTTCTGAACTTAACTATGTATGACCTGCTTCGGAGATATGAATATATCCAATTTACAAATCCTACAGGGAAACCTAGAGCTTTCAATTTGAAAATGATAATTTCATGTGAGAGTTGGTCAAAAGCTTTTGAGAAATCTGTGTAGATACAATCCAGCTCATGTCCACTCTCTAATGCCTTTGAGCACTTGTTCATAAAGGTTAATAAGTTTGTGACAGTAGACCGCTTCTGCATAAAGCCGTGTTGTTGATGGCAGATTAAATTTTTGCAGAAAAACGTTATACTATCACAAACTACTTGTTCGAAAAGCTTTGGAATAGAGGACAGTTTAGAAATCGGTCTGTAGTTGGTAATATCGGACTTATTACCCTTTTTGAAGACGGGAGTAATGAATGAATCTTTCCATACTTGAGGAAATTTACCGGACTTAAGGGATAGCTTGAAAAGGAATTGCAAGGGAGAAGCTAAAACTGAGGAACATTTTTTTAATATTATAGGAGGAATGCCATCAGGACCGGGAGAGTAATCATCTTTCAGCAATGAAAGATAATGCAAAACTTTATCATTATCAATTTGGATGTTGTTAAAAGTGGCTTGGGGGAAATCACGGGAGTAGGCAAAGAAATCAAAGTCTATATTGACGGGATTTTCAATAAAGGACTTACTGAAATGCTTTGCAAACGCATTGCATATCTCAGGTGAGCTTGTCAAAGCGGAATCTTTGTAAACAAAGTTCACTGGATACCCATCAGACTTTTTCTTTAAATTTACAAACTTCCAAAATTTCTTTGGATCAATCTTCAACGAAATTTCCATTTCCTTCACATATGCTGCATATAGGTTTCTGGAAAGTAAATTAAACTCTTCAAAAAGTGCAAGGAACACATTTTGATCAGAAATTGAAAGACTTTTAATGTAAGACTTCCAAGCCTTATTCCGTTTGTTGCGTAGACATTTAAGCTCTTTCGTGTACCACGGATGGCTGGAGTTGATATTTTTAGATATCTTAAGAGGAATTGAATTTATCAAGCAGCTATTGAAAATTTCGTAGAATTGAGTAACTGCGTCGTCAATGTTAGAGCAAACATGAATATTCGAAATATTAGAAGCACTCAAATTGTCGTAAAGTAATTGAAAGTCAGCTTTACGGAAATCAAGTGAATAAGAAGAGTCTTCGGCATTACTGTTATTAAGTAAATTGCTGCTCATATCAAAAAATATATCCAATGGGGGATGGTAGGAGTCTACGTTAGAAATGGCAGAGGTAGATTCTACCACTACCGTACTAACAGCGTCAGAAGAAAAGACTAAATCGAGAATTCGATTTCTACAATTATTAATACAGCTTACTTGCTGTAAGTCAGTAGAGGTTATGTTGTCCAAAAGAAGAAGTTCCTGTTGCGAAGAAGTCAAGGCAGCTTCTAAATAGGACTCGTCTTCAGAAGGGGTCCACGTAATGTTAGGTAAATTGAAGTCACCCAACAGTAAAATGTTGCTATTTGAACTGGCAATATCAATCATATGATCAAGAATTAACGATAGCTCGGCAAAAACTGACGCAGAACTTTTCGGTGGAATATAAACATTAATAATAAAAAGATCATATGATTGAAAAGAAACCTTAACACAAATGAGTTCAATTGAAACATTAAAGGGCAAAGAGACAAGGGAAGATGAGATGCAATTACGAACAGCAATCAATACACCACCGCCCACTTCCTTCGGCTTATCCACATGACGATCCTTTCTGAAAACAGAAAACTCATCGTCGAAAATTTCTGTGTCCAAAACTGAACTATTGAGCCATGTTTCTGTGAAAGCAAAGATATCATGTGGAAAAGCTTGAGAGTTTTTAAAAACTTCAGCAGTTTTGCTGCGTATCCCTCTTACATTTTGGTAGAAGAGGGTAATCCTATTAAGTTTTTTGGAGCCGATACTTTAGCAACTCGATTATTGAGATTTTTTGATCGAACTACAAATTCTTTGACAAGTGTACCGGGAGGCCAAAACTTATTGTCGCAGAGAGGACTGAAAAATGCTGGAGGAGTAGTTATCCTGAACGATGACACAAAACTGTCAGGCTTACTGATTTTATTGCATTTTATAGCTGACGCACTCGAGATGCAGTTATTAGCAACAAGATGTTGAATTATGTCATTGGGTTGGAGTTCAGGGTCAAGTCGGGATACAAATACTAATTTTGGCTTAGGAACAGATTCTATTTTTTTGGGAGGTTCCGAATCGTTGATGTTATTAGTATTAGTATTAGAACAACTTGATACAATTTTCAGTTCAGAGCAAGATGGGGTAGTGCTGGGTATATCAATGGGAACCGCCTCCGCCGGTGGATTGATATCGACACTAGAGTTGTTATCAGTGATAATATCTACTTCTTGAAGGGGAGGAGGCAGTGGCATACTTACTGGAATGACTCTCCTTGAATTTAGGCGCTTTGGATCTGGGGACGGAGTTTTCGATGACGATGATCCTTCACGGCCCCTTTTCTTACCCTTTTTGAGAGCAGACTTGGTGAGCATAGAAGTAGAGGGGTTGCTCGGGGGCAGGGATGAAGGATGAATAGAGTCAGGATCTAACGGCTCTGTTGACGTTGATTTGCTAACAGTTTTAATTGGGGAAGGAATTGAAACTACATTTGCTACAACTGAGTTTAAATTTTCATGTAAAACATCAAAGTTCTTAGCAATTTTAATAATATCATCCTTAAGAGACGACATTTTGAATGAAATTTGCGACAAGGATATTTTGATACAGGTTTTACAGTACCAAAAAGCAAATTTTGAAGAGTTGATTTTATCAATAAAACTGTTAGTTGAGCCCAAGCATTTGGCGTGGAATAAATTCCCACAAGGGCCAAAGCAAGCAAAAAGGGGAGTTGAATTCGAGTGCTCTGTACATTTCTCAGCTGAGCAGACCATTGCAATACAAAGAGATGGGATACAAAAAAAGAAAAAAAAATTATTTTATTTTACTTAAAAAAAAATTTGATACAACGAAAATTTACGATGTTAGTTGTAAGCGTTGAATACCTACAACTTAAAAAAAAAAAAAAAGAACAAAAAAAAAAGAAAAAAATTTAAACACGGATTCACTTAGGATTCGAACCGGAGGTTGATAAAACTCAATACAGTGCGCTCAGACACTCACGGCCGGCAGAATGACAATTAGTCAATCAAATATATTTAATTTAAAAAAACGTAAACCTTACAAATGTTTTAATTAAACGCGATATTAGTTAAAACAAAAGCTAGGATTAAAAGCTTTTTTAAAGATAGAGGAGAAAAAAAAGCTTATTAGAGGGGAATTAAATAGCTTATGTAATACAATTTCGAAAGCTCAAAATTGCAACAAGAAAAAAAGACAAAGATAATCTAATGACGCTGACGCTTACCCAAGCAAACAAAAAAAAGAAAAACAATGAAAATGATTGATATCAGTAATTTAGTCACAAAATTAGAACACTACACAGACCACTAATACTTTAAAATGATGATACTTGACATTTATTAAATACTAGTAATTAAAATCACGCAAAAACAATTAAATTAAAAGGAGCTACGATTTAACGCGACCACAACAAATAAAACCAGTGCTGCCACTGAAAGTGTTGTATTCCAATGCCGATCGTCTTCGAGTAGGCCAAGCTTCAAACACGCTTCTCTATATATAATACACAATACACCATTGACGGTTTTTAATAATTCGAATGATGCTGGTCCCTTGATTACATGTAACAGCATTCGCAAATAAAAGCATTCGGCGTTTTTTGGATGGACAGTGTAAACCCGGCCAAGAGCATCTGACCTGTGTATACCAATGTGCTCGGAAACAACTGCACCTCGCTTCCTTCTATCGAACTGTTTTCGCGATGCGTTCCAAGTGTAATATTTTGGTACTTCATTGTACAACAATGTTTTGTCAAAATTATAATTCTGGCACAAGTGAAAAAAGGCTGTCAGTGTAGTATTTTGAGGCTGTTCAACTCTCTCTTGGGCGTTTTCTTCAGTAAATGAAACTCGCTATCCATTTTCCAAGTGAACTGCTAGGTGTTGAATAGCTGGATTGCGTTCATGTATGCTGAAGCTCAAAATTCGCCTGACGGCTTCGTTGCTGCTTATGTATCGTCCCATTTGGAATTGAGTTATTTCATCTTTTAGATTTTGATTTGCTATTCCAAACACAGCCATGTCGCTGCCTTTGTGGACGTATATACAAATGTACTTGATTGACTTAACCGAATTGCAATATTCAACATTGATGTGTGCTCCATACATTTTTGACAATAATGGCGAGTATGGAACTATCCATCTGTTATCGACGTCGATTTCGATATTGTTGATTTTGAGGGTTGTTGTGTATCCTCCGTTATCAGGCTTCCGACGTCTGTAGAGTGGATATCCATCACCACCAGTTTGAGTTTCCTGTACCAAGTCCCTTGGATATCTTTTTATACACTTGTTATCTTTCATGCATGGTGATCGTGGGTTCAGTGATCCACATGGCCCATGAATCATATTTTTGCAGACAATATCAAAAAGAATTGGATCTGCTTCTGGATTGGGAAGCTCAGCGGATATCACACTGTCGATTTCAGTAGGAACAATTTTGTTGGTTAGCCAAATAAGAATGTGTGCGTGTGGCAGCCCTCTCTTTTGCCATTCGATAGAGTACAACCAACATTGAGTTTCACCAAAAACTTTATTTTTATTTATAACGGACATCAGACTTTTTAGCTTTTGATTGAAGACAAGCGCTATTACATCGTGTCGATGAATTGATGTTTGCCCACTAAATAGAAGATCTGTGATGTCCGTCCACTTTGGATTGCACGTGAAAGTGATGAACAAATCAGGACGACCGTATTTCCGAACATACGTCATAGCATCTTGCGTATATTCGTGCATGTGTCGTGGACTTCATGTGTACGTTACTGGTAGGATCATCATTTGCCCAATGTTAGCTGCGTTTCCATCAGTTGCCATTGCATCTCGCAAGTGAATATATTCTTCGACTCGAAGTTTTTTTTAGTTCAAACGAATGAAAAGTAATCGTTCACTTTTAATTTTGTCGTACATATCAACTATGTATTGGTGAAACAATTCCCGACACTTAAGAATGTGATTGCATTCTCCTTCTCGAATCATTATTCGATAAGCATAAAAATCCATTGCCAAAACCTAAATTGGAATTTAAAAGATTTTGACTTTGATCGAATTGGATCAATCAAATTATAGCTCACCTTTTTCGGTAACGGGGTACCTATGACTGGACTCGTTTGCATGACTTTAAAATGGTAGCCGTCTTCCCCTTGCCAGAATAGAACTGGATACTGCAAGGCATCATACGACCTATGCGTCTCAGTAATACGTTTCAGAGATTTGTCTTGCCTCATAACAATAATGTCACGCTGATTGAATTCAGTGCCGACCATAACAATCGCCACTTCGTTAATAGTTGGTGCATTGAAGCGTCTTTCGTGCTCACCAGGGGGTGTTTTGTCAGCTCTGGTTACAACACTGTACTCGTTCGATGGCATTTTATCTACCGCTGCTTTGAATAGATGAACCAATTCATTATGTGCGTGAAACATAATTTGAAGATTTGCAACGATTTCGCGCCTTGTTCCAATACTAACAGCACAACGCCGATCTATCTCTTTTTCTTCATCACCAGTGAAATAAATTTGTTAATAGTTGGCGTCTTCATCTGGTACAGGAAGCAGCGAACCGATGTTATGGTAGACTTGTCCCTGGACTTTAAAGGTAGGCATGAAACCTGCATTGTAGTTGTCAATTTGTGTGGCTCCAAACGAAGTCATTTGGAAACATGTGTTGTACTTTCGAATGTTTTGCAAAAAACGCTTTGAATCTGAAGTGACGCCAGATATATACGTACAAAGTGGTTCTGGTGGCTGCTCTAGTGGTGGCAATTTTACTTTACCATTTGAACAACACATTCCCGGTGGCTCTCTGTTAAATTTCAATGCACGACAATGCAGGCAAACTTTAAGCATTGGGCCAATAGAAATGTCTTTATGACTGCTGTAATCTTTTTCTTTGTCGTAATGAAATGCTTCCAAGTAAAAATGCAATCTTTCTCTCGCATGAACTTGCCCTATGCGCATGTCATCAAGGCGCGATTCATGCTTGTCGTTTCTGATGCTCTAGAAGCAGAAGCTCTTGATCGAACTTGTAAAATGCGAGATACGTGTTGATCGGGCGTTTCTTCTGCTCTTGAAGTAGAAGCTCTGAATCGAGCTTGACCAATTCTGAATTCGTATTGGTTGGGTGTTTCAGCTGCACTTAAAGAAGAAACTCTTTCTCGAACTTGTCCTATGCGAGATTCGTATTCATTGGAAGTTTCTGCTGCTCTGGAAGTTGAAGTTCTGACTCGTTTCATTTGCTCTTGAAGTAGAAACTCTTTCTCGAACTTGTCCTATGCGAGATTCGTATTGATCGGAAGTTTCTGCTGCTCTGGAAGTTGAAGCTCTAACTCGAGCTTGACCAATTCGTAATTCGTATTGGTCGGGGCTTTCAGCTGCTCTTATTTCTCGATTGCGTCCCCGAATGGAAGATAAACGATCAACCCGTTGTTGCATCGTTTCTGTCACCCTATTAGACTTTGATTTCTTTGCTCACTTGTTTTTCTTCCAATGGCTGCTTTTTTTGGAGGCATTTTCGGTTATATTCAACAATCTTTAAGTAAATTTTAACAAATGTATGTACTTAACCGATTAATTTAATAACGTTTTCTTCGATACTTGCCTATTTAGAATGAGGATTGTTAAGTTACCAATTTTCAACAATTTTTTGCGTATCAACAAAATCAATTCAAGGATTTCCTCCTACTATGTACATGCATATGTACATAAGTAATTTAAAAATATTTGTACTTGATTATTTTATTTATTTTCTTTTTTTTACATATACCCATTAACGTTTTAAATGATTGTTAGGTAGCAAATTAGCACAAATTTATTGGCAAATTTTTATAGATTATTTTTAAGTTACTATGTAATTTGAAAAACGTTTGCTTGTCAACGAAATAAATTTAAATTGAACTTCTTCTTTATTATTTGACATATGATTTTTTATTTTCCAAAATTTTTTGATGATCACAGTGTTTTATTATTTTTGTTTAAGCATTGAAATATGTAGGTTGTAGGTATATTATAAAAACTAACTGAATAATTTGAGAACACATACAAAAAAACTTTTCCGGCAGATGTTGTTCTGACCATGCGAGCAGATAGCGCTATACAAAATTTTAATTGAATTTTAAAATAATGTATGATGTATAAATCTTTTTCTTCGAAGTAATTTTCTTTTCTTTTAATACAAGTTCATCTTCTACTGCATTAAAAACCCCAAAATCAACTTCCATGTAAAGGCAATAAATATTACATAAGATATTGTTGTTATAAAATAATTTAAAATGCAACTGCAATATTGTATTTACATTCTGTCCTGGCAGGCGTTGATCTGCCCTTTCGAACAGATAGCGCGATGAAATAAAAGATGATATATTTAAACATAACTCTTAAACTCTTAAAAAAAATTTAAGATTTTTCTAAATACATATTTCCTAAGGAAATATCATAAAAGCAAATTCGTGTATAAACACCTTATTAAAAAAATCACTGCTCAGGCCTTTAAGTACATACCTACATGTAACCTATCAAACACAGTACACAAAATCGGATACCACTTTTTACTTGCGATTATAGGTACTATAAGGCAAGTTATGCATTCGTCGAAAAAAAAAGTTTTGAGATAACAATCAAACATGACATTACGATGATAGCGAAGACGAAAAAAGATGGTCTAAAAATTCTGTCCGTCTGTCTGTCTGTCTGTCTGTATGTATAGACACCTACAGCCCAAACGGGTGGGCCGAATTTCTTCAAACTTGGTATATAGACTTTTTTACGTATTGTACAGAGGGGAAATTGAAATTTTTTTTTTAGCTCAAAAAATAACGGTACCTGCCATACAACCGTTACGTTAAAGCTTATTTTTCTCAAAAACGGCTCTAACGATTTCGATTTAAAAAAATCAGTGTTGCTTTTTAGGTACGACGAATAGCTAAGAACGGTACTTTCCATAGGACCGTTTTTTTGCTTTCGACTATCTCGAAAACGACTCAACCGATTCTTTCGCAATTTCACACACATATAGCTGTAGGTAGCTCAATTTGTTTTGCATACCAATATTTTTGAAAAATATTTGTTTGTATTTTTACAATCATTTTTTAAAAAAAAATTTTAAAAATTAATATTTTGAGAACTGCTTATCAAATTTTTTTGTAAAAATTTTAAATAAATGTATTTGCTGAATACCTATTAACTGGCGTTTTTGAATTTTTTTTGAAAATTTTTTTTAAAAAGTTTTTCAAAAAAAAACTTTTTTTCTCAAAAACCGCTCCACAGATTTTTATAAATTTATTCTCATAAATTCAAATTTATCCAAGAAATAAAATGGCGTACTTTTTTTTCAGCTCAAATTAGTTTAAGTATTTATTTAAGAATTTTGAAAATTTTATTTTTATCAAAATCTCAAGCCCCTAAACCACTGTCACTCATTAGAGCAAGTTCGTGCGACCCAGTCGTGCATTTTATTTTATTTTAATTTTTGGTTTGGTTTCTTAGTTTTAGTCTTAACCAAGAAACCATTATTTAAGCTTTTCAGCCTAAGTTTTGGTTTAGTTGAAAAATGGGCAATTGCAGCAAATTTTCTTTTAAGTTCTATCCCTACATTGGTTTACTTTTTTCATAACAAAGCAATATAACTATACTGAGAATATGAGTCTTAACAATGGAAGAAGTATTTTTTTTTTTTCTAAAATGGAAATAAAGTTACACACACACCCCTATAATTTGATTTGTTGTTTTATTTTATTTTAAATTAAATCAATTTTTTAATAAACTAATTTATTTAACTGCAATAAGAACCACAAATGTAGCTTTCATTCAATTTTGTTAAGCCAATATTATATAAGATATTGTTGTTATTATATGAACTAATTAACAGCAATTTTCTTTACCACGTATTTTTTTTCAAAATTGGCGACTTCAGTAGATAGCGTTATATAGCGTTAATAGCTTTTTCTATTTCACCCTATAAACAGCTTAGTCTTGCAAGAAACACTGAGCCCTCAAGCCATCCGCAAACTACAATCTTAAAAAACAAAAATAATTTTTTAAATTAAAAATTTCTAATATAGAAGCTTTTCAAGGACCCGGCAGACGTTGTCCTGCCTTCCGAGCAGATAGCGTGATAAGTTTGACTTCTTAATTTGCTGCTTTGGATTTTTCAATATTTGGTATTTTGCATCTTTACTGTTTTTGAAGTATTTTAAAATGCAACTTGCATAAAAAAAAGGTAAATAAAATTGAATTTGTAGTTGCATATGAAAATATGTATGATGTATAAAACTTTTCTTTCGAACAAAAGAAAAGAAACAGTTCGAATTTCGAACTGTTTCTTTTCTTTTACTGCAAGTGTATCTTCAACTGCATTAAGAACCACAATATTGTAGCTTCCATTCAATTTTGTTAAGTCAATATTATGTTAGACATTGTTGTTATTATGAACTAATTAACTGCAATTTTCTTTACCATGCATTTTTTCAAAATTAGAGACTTCAGTAGACAGCGTTAAAAAACCATTTTAATATAGCTTTTTCTATGGGAAATTAAAATAAAATCAATAGGATACCTACTATTTTTTACCCCATTTCACCATATAAACAACTTAGTCTTGCAAGAAATATTTAGCCTTCAAGCCACCCGCAAACTACAATCATTAAAAACAAAAATAATTTTTTAAATTAAAAATTTCTAATATAGAAGCTTTTCAAGGACCCGGCGTGTCTTTCTTCGCCTTATGGCCAAACTGGACGATCGATTTGGACCAAACTTTACAGGAACATTCTCAAAATAATACCAAAGATTTTCTGAAAGTTTGAGCTCAGTTGGATTAGCGGTTTCGGAGTCCATACAATATTTACAAACAAACAAACAAACAAACAAACATGCATCCATTTTTGTATGTACATATACATATATAGATAGAAGATAGATAGTCCAGATTCGAGGAAGAAGAGTTTGCGATGTGGGAGGAGTCTGCCGTATTTCGAATAGCTAGCAGAACACCGTGGCTATTGCATTTATCAGAAGGATCTCTTAACTCATCATCGCGATAAACATTGAATGAAGAAGGAAACTATTCTTGATTCTTTATACTAGGGACTAGATTTGTTTCCGTCATTGCATAGATTTCAAAGGGTAGAGCATAAGGTTTGGTGCAAAACACTTTGAGTTTAAGAGCGAAGGCCTCGCAAGTTCTCATAGTAGAAGGTGAGAGGGAGGCTGTCGCTCTTTAGGTCTGTTTAAGGGCTAGTCTTAGGAGGGGCTGTTATCCTTTTCGAGTCGAAGTGAGAGGTTGTGTTAGGAAAGACTTGAGATATTGTGCTTAAGGGAGAAGTTGAAACTTGATTAGAAACAAAAATAATTAGTATAGTCCGCTCTGCTTCTTTGAAGGCGAAATATTCTGTTTGAGTGAACAAAAGATGCATAGGTAGAAAGGTCATTTTTAACATGGAAAGAGGTAAGGTTTAATGTTTCGTGGAAGTTGACGAAGATTTTTTTGAAATCAATTGGGTTTGAGGGAAAGCCTTCTTGATAAATTGAAACTATTAGGATTATCCTTGTAGCACAATTTATGCAAACATTATCTTCTTTAATGTGAAGTTATGCAAGGTAGAGCCGAACATTGGAATATATTCGATGTTCTCTAAAGCGAGAAAGAACATAACGGCCATCATCATTTTCATCGATTATATGATGCTTTGTAGGGGGCTGAGAATCAATAGGGGGAGAAGGAATCGGAGGATTCGGATAGGTTTTGGTTTGTTTATGCATTGGACGGAGAAGTGGAAGATTCAGGGTTAATTGTATGTGCATGAATAAAGTTGGAATAGAATTGATTGGGGGATGCAGTCTGGGAAGCAGGCGGGGAATGATATGGAATGGTTTGTGAGACTTGTTTGCGGTTCTGATTGATGGGCATATTAGGATTGAAAAGATACACGTTTAACAGGGTTATAAATGAAATTGTGTCGATTGAAAGAAGGAAAATATTAGTTTTATAACTCCAGTTAAAGTCAGAGGAAGAAAAGACTTAGGTGTAGATTTTGGGTGAACTTTATTTGTAGGTTTTGGTTTAAACTAAATTTTATTTTTTAAGTAATCGGTTGAAGAATAAAGGGATGAGTTTTACATAACTAGATTTACTAGTTTTTTAGATGTAAGGTAATCTAGCTTATCTTTCCATTTAGTTATGATCACCTTTCCCAGTCGGAACACATCTTCAGTATGGGAACAAAAACGACATTGGGATTTGGATGAAAAATTAGTTTTAAAGTTGCTATGATGTCTGGAGCGATATCTGGCGAAATCTTCTGACATTTGTTAAGGGTTATAGAAAAAGTACTGCTAAATAGAATTCTTATCCAGGGGACATCAGCATCTACAAGAGCATTTATGATAAAGAAAGTCACACTATCGGCATCGATGTTTAACTTCTTTAGTCTGTTGTTCAATTCGGTTAGAGTCTACGTTGTGCCAAAGTGGTTTATGGTAGGTAATGCATCAATTGTGCGTCATCATCATCGAATTCGCACGAAAGGAAACAAAAGTTACCGAGGAAAAACCGTTGTTAGGTCGAACATTTTGCAATCCCAAACACCATCCCAACCTCCTCATTTTCCACAGGGCCAATTCAAAAATTTCTGTAATTAACTATCCCTGAACAAAAATTCCACCTTTTTCCACCTAATCCTACTTTTAAAAACAGATCGACTGGACTAAAAGTATGTACGTGGCGTATATGCGTATTTCATGTAGAACGTGACTCCTCCAAGATTTAGAATCACGATATCTCAGGAATGGTGATTCGAACAAAAAAAAATGAATATCAACTTCTGTAGATAATTTCATAAATCAAAACTTTGTCTAACATAGAAATAATAGAAGTTATATTTTTATGATAAAACATACATTATTTGATCTTTTCACCTTGACAAACTTCTTAGACAATGGTCTGATCGATGTGGATGTTACTTAATTTATTTGAAATGGTCTTCCCAACGACTGTACCAATTTTCAGTTCTATGCGAATTTTTGCAACCCGAAATATCTATTTTGACCGGACTAAATTTTGTGTATGCAGTTTTTATACTCGCAGTTTAGGCAGCTGCCTGACGAATTTACAATTGAAGGTTTTAACCAATTTGAAATTTTTTTTTACAAAAGTTACCTATATTTGTGCCAAAAGGCCGATCTAAGAAGTCAATGGCTACTTCTTTCTACAATAAAAGTGCTTCAAGCATTTCTCTTGATCAAATCTTCAACTTACAGCGCTGTTGTGATTCCAAAATATATATGCTGGTGGTTGAGGTGAATTCAGTATAACACAAGTCAGATTAATTGTTGAACCGCTTTCAATATAAAGATCCGGTGCACCAACTATCTCTGTTGATGGCTCTGCAAGTATAAGAAAAATTATAGTCAGTAATCAGTATTTCATTGATTGTATTTATTATAAACCTACTTTAGTTATAGAAATATAATTATAATAACGTCATCAAATTGTTTAAGTTTAAATCAAACAATGATGGAACCAATGCAAATAAAGAATAAATAAGAATAATTTGATGTAGTATGAGTGAGGAGGTAGTTCTACTGTCTCCATTACAAAATAAACGTAAGTTATTGCTCAGCTCTTAAAAGAATAGGACGTGTTTACACCACGATTTTTTGCCTGCAGTAATATTATCGGTGTTGCTTTACGTACACAAAACCGTATAGAAATTAAAATAGATTGTTTGTAAAGTTATCGCCACCGCGCTATCATGATTAGTGTATAGTTTCAAGTAAAATAAAGTGTCTCTATAGTCTGATGTTTTACTCACTTTTCTCGACTCTAAGCAAATCGGTGTATTATTTATCTTTCCTATAAGTTACAGTCCACCATCGCATACATTATGGTCAGTTATGAGAAAAGATTAAACCAGTAAGAAAAGGTGTAGAAAAAACCTGGTGATAAATGTGTGCGAGAGATCAGAATAAAATATCCCTGGTACAGATTAAAAAGTAACGAAAGAATAACACGAAAATCGTGCGTATAGAAAATTCCCTTCTCTATTAGTTTGTACCATAGCATAGCACACAATATTCTAGTTTGTCTACTTCTCCCCTTTTACTTTTTGTTGTTTTTCCACTCGGAAATGATATTTTGTGTCGCACCGTACAGAATATATTCATACACAGCAGTGGTTGTGCCTGCTTATGTATGTAAGTTAACACGACACCTCACTTCGTTCCCAATTCCCGATCCTATTCCAAATCCAACTCAGTTTATGTGAATTAACCATTCTGTATTTTTTTTATCAACATAATCAATTATGAATAGAAATACTTATTTTTCCAACTCAATTTATGTCAATTAAGCATTCTGTATTTTTTGGTTAACATAATCAATTATGAATAAGAATACTTATTTTTTGTAAACTGAAACAATTCCATAAGCATTTCATATTTTATGCTAATTAAGCCATTTTAGGTCAAACTAAGTTAAGCATATTTTTGCTAACGAATCAATATTTTTTTTACTTCTCAGTCTGGAACAGAACGAACTTGTGTTTTTTTTTTACCATCGAGTGGAAGACACTCGATAACTGGCGCCCGAGCAAAATTACCGCGTATTGATCGTGTAAATGTAAGAACCACGAAGTACGTCTAAAAAAGAACCCTAACGGCCCGAGGAAAATTACCACGTAAGCGATCGTGTAAAGTAAGAACCACGAAGTGCGTGTACATAAGAATCCTAACGGCCCGAACAAAATGACCGCGAAACGATCGTGTCAATGTAAGAACCACGAAGTGCGTGTACAAAAGAACCCTTACGGCCCGAGCAAAATTACCACGTAAACGATCGTGTAAACGTAAGAACCACGAAGTGCGTGTACAGAAGAACCCTAACGGCCCGAGCAAAACTACCTCGTAACGATCGTGTAAACGTAAGAACCACGAAGAACGTGTACAGAAGAACCTTAACGGCCCGAACAAAATAACCACGTAAGCAATCATGTAAACGTAAGAACCACAAAGTACGTGTACGGCTTCTCGAAAAAATATTCAAAACTCAAAAAAAGTTAAGTGATTCGTGAAAAGCTAATAAAACAAAAATCTTTGCTTAAGGATTTAACTGTGACTGGCGTAACATAAGAACTGTCCTACGGAAAAATTAAGTGTACAAAAATCTTTGCTTAAAAATCAATTAACCGTGACCGGCGTAACATAAGAACCGTCCTTCGTAAAAATTATAAATTAATTGACAGGTGTAACATACGAACCGCCCTACCAAAATATTATAAAATCGAATTTTATTTTGACGCAAAGTGAATCAGAAACTCAACAAAAAAACATTCTTGAAACAAAGAAGATTAACAAACAAAGGAAGAACCATAGTGCAATCAAACCGTGGACCAGCCGTCCCCCAGTAACAAAAGTAAAAAGGATATCAACGGCACCCCAACGATGCAGACGATTTTGCTGTAAGAACAACATAATTTAAGAATAAAAAACACTACCTTAAAGTAAATTTTTTAAAGATACATTTATACAACACAAGTAAACTACCTACCAATTATATTTTCATATACAAAATTTTTAAAGGCAAATTCACTTATACCTACCAATTATATCTGATATAAAAATTATTAAAATTTAACAATTCAATACCAACAGAACATAATTTAAATATTACAAAAAAATTTTAGTTATATAAGTAACAAAATATATTATTTCATTTTTAGTACAAGAAAATACTACTAATACTCGTTTTAAAAACGAAAATTTTTGAAATCCTTATCATTATACATTTTTAACTTAAATCAAATAAATTCAATCCCACCTCCAATTATCTCAAATTCCTATCCCTAAACATGGGACATGGCTAATATGGAACAACTGACTGATATGGTGAAACAATTGACAGGGGCTGTAAGTGCTCAATTCGAGCAAATAAAGCTCATCAATAATCACTTAAGTCAAGTCGAGAGCAGAGTAACACCGCCTCAAAATATGTCAACCACACTTCCTGTCCAAAGAACTGAAGAAGACCTTAATGAAATAAGAAAACTTCCAGACTGTGTAAGGGATCTCCAAGTCTTTGACGGAAACGCCGTCCAATATATTTCATGGGCCCACAATGTGGAGTCCATTCTCAAAGACTATGAAATCGTAAAGTCAAAGCCCATATATAGGGCCATATTACAACATATTCGCCAAAAAATTAGAGGTCCGGCCATCTAATCCTATGGAAGTGGATGTCGGTTCAAACCCGAAATTTTAACCACATGAACCTACCAGCAAATAACGAAGGTAATACCAAGAGACTGAACGGATCAGACAACCTACACAGAAAACAGCAACGTCTCTCCGCAACAGATGTTATCACAAACCAAGACAACATGAAAGAAGAAAAAGAGGAAGAAGAACAATTAGTTGAGGAATATTTTAGTGCTTACCAAGAAGCATGGGATGAAGAAGGCAACAATGACTACCTTGCAGTACTAAATTTTACAACCGAAGCCTCTCAAGCGTACCATACTTAGAATATGTTACTAGAGCTGGCCAAAATTTTAAAATTCTTAATTAATACTGGGGCTAACAAAAACTTCGTGTCTGAAAGACACTGGTTTACAATTGTAAACCAGTCACTTCCCCATATAAAATACAATCTAGTACTGAACAACTAGAAATTACACGTAAAATCAGTGCTAAATTCTTCAAACCCATCGGCAATAGTACCTTTTTTGACTTTTTTGTCCTCCCAGGTCTCAAAACATAGGAGATGATACCCTTAAGAAATTAGAAGCCGTAATAGACAGAAAAAACAACATCCTCATCTTAGCCCTAGACATCAAAATCAATCTCAAGGAAAAACAATCAAAGGAAGTAAATAACATCCAAACAAATACTCTTGCGAGTTTAGGAGAATGTAAATTCTTCACTACCCTCGATCTAACGTCTGGTTTTCACCAGATTAAGATGAAAGAAATTGAGTGAAAACTGCGTTTTCAACGGCAAATGGCAAATATAAGTTTACTCGTCTGCCATTCGGGTTGAAAAACGCACGCGCCATATTCGAACGCATGATCAAAGACGTGCTTAAGCCTCTTAAAGGCAAAATATGCTATGTTTACATAGACGACATCATCGTCTTTGGGAAAAACGAATTCGACCACTTAAAAAATATTTATGAAGTTTTGTCATACCTGGAACGAGCTAGCTTAAGATTAAATTTAGAAAAATTTAAATTCTTAAGAACCCAAGTTGACTTTTTGGGATATATTATCACCCAAGAAGGAATTTGTGCAGATCCTGAGAAAATAGCAGCAATTCAAAAAGTACCACCTCCAAAAAATTTCAAAGAACTCAAATTTTTTTAGGCCTTGCATCATACTATCGGAAGTTTATCAAAGATTTTGCAAAAATAGCAAAGTCTTTGACAAACCTATCAAGGGGCCCAAATGCCCAAATAAAAGCAAATCAATAAAAAAAAGTTGAAATTCATTTTGACGATCAAGCCTTTAAAGCATTCAAAAACCTTAAAGATATGCTTATATCTTCAGATATTCTTATAATTTCCCAATTTTGAAAAGCCTTATATCCTTACGTCCGATGCATCCAATAATGCGATAGGGCCCGTTCTGTCTCAAAGCGATAAAGGCAAAGACAGACCCATTACGTTCATATCTATAATGATTTTCAATAATTGAGAAAGAAATGTTCGCAGTTGTGTGGTCGCTCGACAAACTAAGAACGTACCTTTACGGTGCAAAAAATATCAAAATTTGAACAGACCACCAACCCTTAACGTTTGCACTGAGCAATCGCAAGACTTACGCAAAGTTAAAACGGTGGAAGGCAAGGATAGAAGAATTCAATTATACTCTTGTATATAAACCAGGAAGATCGAATATTGTCGCAGATGCCCTTTCACGACTTGCGTACTTAAAGTACTATCTTCATCCTCTGAAACTCAACATAGTGCTGAAGAAGACAGTAGTTACCTCATCCACACTGTGAAGCACCCATTAATGCTTTCAAAAATCAGATGATCTTTTCTGAAGGCAATGACATGACCTGATATGAAGAGCCACACCCAATATATCAAAGACATTACATTAAAATGCAAACTTACGATAGCAATGCTTTAACCCAAACATTAAAAGCAAAACTTAACCCAAATATTTTAAATGGTATACAAATTCCAGAAAAATATATTCCACTGTTGCAAGAAATTTTATTTACAAATCCACCTTCAGTTAATATAAAATACGAATAGTTACGGATATATAAATAATGAAGAAAACAAATTGAAAATAATCCAAGCTGAGCACGGACGAGCTCCTAGACTACATTGAAAATGAGAACCAAATTTTGGAAAAATATTTCTTTCCCCAAATGACTACATTAATTAAAAATTGTTAATTCATGTGACGTTTGTCGCTCCAATAAATACGACCGTCATCCCGTTAAACCGCATCTACAACCCAACAGAAATATTACATATGGACATAATAGAAATCAAAAAAGAAAAATTTATAACTTGCGTGGATAAATTCTCTAAATTTACAAAATATTTTCATATCAAAAACAAATCTGTATTAAACATTGGAGATAAAATCATAAAGTTGCTTCATTTTTTCACTGTTCCTAAAATATTAGTTACTGATAATGAAAGCAGTTTCATTAGCCCTATAGTTGTAAACTGTGTTGAAGGACTTGGTATTAACGTTTATTGGGCTCCTCCTCAAAAGAGTGAAGTGAACGGGACAATAAAAAGAGTCCACTCAACCATTATAGAAATCATAAGATGTCTGCAACAAGAATTCTCAGACTTAAGGCATAATAATACAATACAAATTAAAATAATTGGGTAACAAACAGAAAACCTGCCGATGTTTTCTTTGGGAGGTCGCAAAGAAATAATTACCAAAATCTAGTGAATTTCAAAGATATATTTAACACAGATCTTAAACATGAAATCATACGAAACCAAAAGAATCAATTAAATAGGCATAATAAGATAAGATCATTACCCAAAACCTATAACCCTGGTGATACCGTATATAAAAGGGATAAACAAATAAAAAGTAAAGATAAACTTTGTTTCATAAGGAACCTATAGGATTTGATAATAAAGCTACAATAACAATAACTAACGGAAAAATAATTCACAAATCTGACCACAAAAAACATACCTCTTATTACAGATTAGATGTCTTATTGTGTGTAGATGCCATAGTCAGCATCTACGAGTACCAAAGCCCACTTGTGGCTATCAAAAAGGAAAACGGAAGATTGATTAATGGGAATTACAAAATAATTCACCTAGTTTTATTTAACCATATACGAAGAAATATTAAGTAAAATCAATACAGATATAAACCGCTACGTATCCAAAACTAGTGTCTATAAACCCCAGCTAGAGGTCCAACAATCTAAAATAAAAAATCTTTTAGGACAACTTCAGGATAAGAGATCGGGAAAAGAAAAACGGTCAATAGACTGGATAGGATCCACCTGGAAGTGGCTGGCAGGAAATCCGGACGCAACGGATTGGGATAGTGTCGTAGCCCAAAGTAACAAAACTTTCCAGATAAATACGAACAAATATTTTTTAACAAACTAAGCCTCTTAAAGGAAGAAATAGGAGAAGTAGTTCTTGCAGGACAACTTGCAAAGAGAGGTATTGTCAACTCAAATCTTTAAAACAAAATCGAAATTTTAGATATTCTTTCAAGAATAGAATCACTTCCCTTTAAAAATTAGCTTCAGGCCATAGAGTACGCTGAGCCCATGTTGCTGTTACGTCATTTGTTTACCGTTTAGGTCAACAAGCAAAAACAACAGAAAAGTACATAGGATTTTCAAACTTATTTCTTTCGCAAAATCTTAAATATGGCATAACAGAAAAATGCAAAGAAAGATCACAGCTCAAAAAACTTAATACGGAAAATTGTGTACTCAAGCTTCTAAAGGGTGAGGAAGCAAAATGCGATTTCAACTTTGAAAATAGGCCAATCGTAGAACTAATCAACGAAAGCACATTATTTCTAACCAATTTTGTTGGTAATATTACTTACAGTAAAAAATTTCGAAACCTCAACGGTACATTCCTGATCAACTTCTATAACGAATCAATCGAAACGGATAATTCTAAATATACTAATTGGGAGGGTAAAATTTACCATATTTTGCCGCCCCTTCTCCAAAACAACCTTTTTGAGGGCGAGATAAAACTCGACCTACAATACCTACACCAACTGCACCTGGATAACGTAGAAAAGCTATTTTTTTTTTTTTTTTTTTTTTTTTTTTTTTTTTTTTTTTTTTTTTTATAATGCACACACATTTTTCTTAGGTTCAAACCTAACCATTTTATTCATTACCATAGTTACAAATCTGCTGTTGTTCCTTTTTATAAAGCACCGATCGAAAAACAAGCAAAGGCATCAAATTTATTTATCGCAACCACCCAAGCTTGATATTTCTTCATTTGACTCGGTTACTACCCAAACTCCTCCTCTGGAACAAATTAACTTTAAATTCTAATCTGCGAGACGCAGATACTTTAGAAGGGGAGAGTTAACACGACACCTCACTTCCTTCCCAATTTCCGATTCTATTCCAAATCCAACTCAATTTATGTCAATTAAGCATTCTGTATTTTTTTATCAACATAATCAATTATAAATAGAAAAACTTATTTTTCCAACTCAATTTATGTCAATTAAGAATTCTGTATTTTTCTTGAACATAATCAATTATGAATAGAAAAACTTATTTTTTGTAAGCTGAAACAATTCCATAAGCATTTCATATTTTATGCTAATTAAGCCATATCAGGTCAAACTAAGTTAAGCATATTTTTGCTAACGAATCAATATCTATACATATAATAAAATTCTTACGGGTCGATGTCTGTACATTGAAGATATAGATGCAAAACTAATATGGGGAGTCTCTATTAGACCCACAGAAGCCAAAACAACAGTTTTTAGAATTTTTGTCTGTCTGTCTGTATGTTTGTACGCGCATCACGCAAAAACTACTGCATGGAATTGAATGCAGTTTTCGCAGATTTATTGGTAGTTCGCCAACTTACATTTACTACATTTTGTCGCAGGAAAATATATAATTCTGGTTGTTTTTTAATATTACTGCAATCGAATGTTATTCAATGAACTTAACACAAAATTTAAAGATTTTAAGGAAGTTAGCGTCTCACTTAAATAATGGCGCTGGAAATCATAAAAATAGCGCCACACTTACCTACATAATGAATAGAAATAAGTTAGTCGTTCTGAATAGAAGTTACATCAAAAATATCATAGATGGTGCTATTTATCACCATATAGACAATGTCTCATTCAGCGAAAGCAGAAATCGAAAAATAATGTAACCATAATAGTCCAGGAAAAATAGCTTTTTGCAAGGAAAAAATTAGATCCCGGCTGAAAATTGACACGATCATTGGTAATGGAACTCTTAATATAATGAGAGAGTTCCTCACCGATCCGATGACCGCTACGTAAGTTATTCAAGGTCAAAAGTCATTAAAATGGGTTTTTTCAAATTTACTCAAAAACTGTTAGTTTTAGAGAAAAAAATTTGTTCTACAAACATGTTGCTGAAGCAATTTCCAACAAAAATGGTTATCATAATTTTGTCCCTAGCGTGTACCGTTAAAAAGTTATAGCACTTTAAAGAATCGTAAGTATCGCCCTATTTCGCATTTTCTCCCACATTACTGATAATTACTTAAAACCAGTTTGTTTTAGAGAAAAATTTTGTAGTACAAACTTGTAGATGAAAAATTTCTTCACGAAAATAGTTTTAGTATCTTGTTCGTAGCATGTACCGTTAAAAGGTTATAGTATTTTAATGAATACACGGACCATAAAATTAATTTTATTTTTGGGGCCCAAATTTTTGTAACCAGTCACAAAATTTGATGAGAAAATTTAACCCAAAACCGGTATTTTTTGGTAATCAGTTTAAATAATCTTTTGGTAATGCACGCACGTGTTCTTTTTAGCATTATTTAAAACTTTATTCGGAAATATAAAAAAAAAACACGTAAAATGGATGAACATTGTTTTATTTGCAGTGATTCGTTGTCTGAAGGTGAAATTTTAACTGTTGACCGTGGAATCAAAACGTTAATTGAGTCGAGTATTGAAAGAGGTGATAACAAAGTAGATTTTTTGAAAGACAGAACCTCTGTTATAGTCCATCGTCAGTGTCGTAAAAACTACACCCGAAAATGCAGCATAATTTCATATGGTTTTCATGTCATGACCCTTTCCCTAAACTTTCTCACATAATGTCTATATCGAATGGAATCATCGGTGATGACAGTATCAACTGTTACAGAGCTTATGAAATTGGTCTTATTTCTATGGAGAGTATGAAAAACCTAACATTTGGTAATATTAAATTGAAAAGATCAAACAGAGTAGCTTCCCTTTTAACTGTCAACAGTTCGATAAAAGTGCATGGTGAAAAAGTTGCAATTGATCCTCTGTTACTTTTTCAACGAATTAGCATAACTAAACAATTTGAAGACCAACTGCAGACATTTTTAACATACGAGTTGGCTCCTTATCCATTGTCACTTTTTGATGAGGTTGGTATGCGAAAAAATAAAAAATCTTCCCTTTATGAATTGTTAGAGCCAGTTGAAGATAACATCGATTATAATAATGTAACATACATCATCGATGGAGGATTTTTACTGCACCGTGTTTTATGGAATCGAGAGAACACATTTCATGCGATTTTTGATAGCTACATTTACTATGTACAAAAGCATTTTGGCAAAGATGTCACCATTGTTTTCGATGGTTATGAAGATCTTGTTTGTGCCGCTACTTCGTACGCGTGCATTTTAGAATAAAGTAGGTATCTCAGTATATTTTTGTTTTTGCACAACCGGTTCAAAATGGGGGGTATGCGTGGTATGAAAGCTACATACCTTACCAGCTCTACAGCCGTAAGATTTTTGGCTTCTGTATAATATTATTTCGAAGTATCATAACGGCTTAAATTGCAAAGTTGGAGATTTAAGTTCTGAATCAATAAACCTAATTGGAATGGCCACTTTCAAAACGAAGCTTCGCGCTGATACTGCTATTTATGGCAGCTCCGCTTCATCAGTTTTGGGTGTAATAGTCCGGGAGCCAGCGACTTTTAGAGGGTAGTCATTCCACAAAAGATGAAAATGTTTTCCAAAGCTTAATTTGGTGTCACTAGTAAGTAAGGGAATGGACCTCCAGCTGGCACGCTTCCGGGGGGTGTGCCAGCGGCAGCCTCCGAAACACGTAAAATATTAATAAAAAAAAACTAATACCACAAAAGCTCAAACTTTGTAAAGATGGTAATTATGGTATATTTTAACATAAAAACGTATCCAGCCGCACTTCGAGTGGGGGATTATGCTCCAGCTTTTCACGTAAATATGTAAAAAATATGGTCTGAGTGAACTCATACCACAAAAGCTGAAATTTGGTACACTTGTACAGCTTCACATTAGTGGGGGGGGAAGTGTCCAGCTGGCGCAAAGAAGGACGCTGTGCATGGGCATGCAACCGAAAAAGCGTAATTTTGACATTATCAGCTGGATAGTTTTCCCTCACTAAATATGAAGCTGGATACTTTTTTTTGTTAACTTATTTAATTAACACTTCCCCCCCCACTAATGTGAAGCTGGATGTTTTTTTCGTTTAAGTTATTATATTAGATACAAGTGTACCAAATTTCAGCTTTTGTGGTTTCAGTTTGGTGAAATTAAAACTTAAGAGAAGAAAAGTTATACTTACGTATCTTTCATAAAAAAGAGCGCATGGATGGCGCCCTTTGTTCAATGAAAAAAGTATAGATTACTGATACCACAAAAGCTGAAATTTTGTAATATAATAGTTAATTAAATAAGTTAACAAAAAAAAGTATCCAGCTTCATATTTAGTGAGGGAAAAGTATCCAGCTGATAAAGTCAAAAATACGCTTTTTTCGGTTGCATGCCCATGCGCAGCGTCCTTCTTTGCGCCAGCTGGACACTTCCCCCCCCCCACTAATGTGAAGCTGGATGTTTTTTTCGTTTAAGTTATTATATTAGATACAAGTGTACCAAATTTCAGCTTTTGTGGTTTCAGTTTGGTGAAATTAAAACTTAAGAGAAGAAAAGTTATACTTACGTATCTTTCATAAAAAAGAGCGCATGGATGGCGCCCTTTGTTCAATGAAATAAAGTGCACGACTGGGTCGTACGAACTTGCTCTAATGTGTTAAAATGGTCTTGGGTGCTTGAGATTTTGAGAAAAAAGTGTTGAAAAAATCATATGAAATTTTATAAATCACTTAAAAATCAATACCTTAACCGTTTTTTGGAGAAAATGAAGTAAGCCATCTGGTTTCTTTTACGTTTTTGAATTTTTACGAAAAAAATTTTCAAAATCGTTGGACCAGTTTTTTCAAAAAACAGTTTTTTTTGAAAAACTTTTCGAAAATATATTCCAAATTTTTTTTTGAGTATGCCAACTTCTAGCACTTTGTGGTTTTTATCAGAAAAATAACATTAAAAAATTATAGATTAAACCGTTTTTGGAAAAAACTAAAATTAAAAAAAAATTTTGAAACTTTTTTAAAAAACTCAAAAAAACTTTTTTTGAAAAATTTTTGAAATTATATATATAAGAGGGCTTCTACATTAAAAGTTTCATCGAAATCCGTCAAGTGGCTTACGAGAAAATCGGATTTCAAAAAACCGATCCTATGGGAGGTACCGTTATAAGACTTTTCCCGAAAAATCTATTCCAACCAAAACATAAAATTTGCACAGAAAACACAATTTAGAAAGTTTTATCAAAATCGTAGGAGCCGTTTTTGAGAAAAATTAATTTTTCACAAAAAATCGTATGGCAGGTACCGTTAGTTTTAGACCTAGAATGCTAATTCCAAAAACCCCTCTGTAGGACGTCATAATAATACTATGTACCAAGTTTGAAGCAAATCGGTCCAGCCGTTTAGGCTGTAGGTAACTATACAGACAGACAGACACACGGACAGACAGACAGACAGACAGACAGACAGACAGACAGACAGACAGACAGACAGACAGAATTGTCGGACCCACTTTTTTCGACTTCTCTATCATCGTAATGCCATGTTTGATTGTTAGAATTTTTTTTTTTTTTTTTACGAATGCATAACTTGCCTTATAGTACCTATAATCGCAAGTAAAAAGTATAGATTACTGATACCACAAAAGCTGAAATTTTGTAATATAATAGTTAATTAAATAAGTTAACAAAAAAAAGTATCCAGCTTCATATTTAGTGAGGGAAAAGTATCCAGCTTATAAAGTCAAAAATACGCTTTTTTCGGTTGCATGCCCATGCGCAGCGTCCTTCTTTGCGCCAGCTGGACACTTCCCCCCCCCCCCACTAATGTGAAGCTGGATGTTTTTTTCGTTTAAGTTATTATATTAGATACAAGTGTACCAAATTTCAGCTTTTGTGGTTTCAGTTTGGTGAAATTAAAACTTAAGAGAAGAAAAGTTATACTTACGTATCTTTCATAAAAAAGAGCGCATGGATGGCGCCCTTTGTTCAATGAAAAAAGTATAGATTACTGATACCACAAAAGCTGAAATTTTGTAATATAATAGTTAATTAAATAATTTAACAAAAAAAAGTATCGAGCTTCATATTTGGTGAGGGAAAAGTATCCAGCTGATAAAGTCAAAAATACGCTTTTTTCGGTTGCATGCCCATGCGCAGCGTCCTTCTTTGCGCCAGCTGGACACTTCCCCCCCCCCCACTAATGTGAAGCTGGATGTTTTTTTCGTTTAAGTTATTATATTAGATACAAGTGTACCAAATTTCAGCTTTTGTGGTTTCAGTTTGGTGAAATTAAAACTTAAGAGAAGAAAAGTTATACTTACGTATCTTTCATAAAAGAAGAGCGCATGGATGGCGCCCTTTGTTCAATGAAAAAAGTATAGATTACTGATACCACAAAAGCTGAAATTTTTTAATATAATAGTTAATTAAATAAGTTAACAAAAAAAAGTATCCAGCTTCATATTTAGTGAGGGAAAACTATCCAGCTGATAATGTCAAAATTACGCTTTTTCGGTTGCATGCCCATGCACAGCGTCCTTCTTTGCGCCAGCTGGACACTTCCCCCCCCACTAATGTGAAGCTGGATGTTTTTTTCGTTAAAGTTATTATATTAGGTACAAGTGTACCAAATTTCAGCTTTTGTGGTATGAGTTCACTCAGACCATATTTTTTACATATTTACGTGAAAAGCTGGAGCATAATCCCCCACTCGAAGTGCGGCTGGATACGTTTTTATGTTAAAATATACCATAATTACCATCTTTACAAAGTTTGAGCTTTTGTGGTATTAGTTTTTTTTTATTAATATTTTACGTGTTTCGGAGGCTGCCGCTGGCATACCCCCCGGAAGTGCGCCAGCTGGAGGTCCATTCCATATAGTATGGAAGCAAAGTAAAGCTTAAAACACATTTTCAGCTTTTGTGCTTTTGGTCATCAAAAAAGGTCGCTGGCTCCCGGACTAAGAGAAATATACAGATGTCGAATGTGGGCTCTATCAAGTTAAAAAAGTTAAAAGGGTGAGTGATGAAAATTTTTTTTATCAGACAGTGCTTGTCAAAGACGTAATGGAAAAATGAAGAAAAACAGCTAGCAAATTGTATAGAAGCATTTATAAGTAGCTCTATCAAGTTTAGTTCTCCGTTTTTGAAGATAACGCCACTAAACACTTTTCTCAGATTTGTGTATGATCGTACGGTTTGAGAATTAAGATCTTACTTCATACCGATTCCAGAACGGGAAATTGCCAACTAGAGTCACATTTCACACATAATTTGTTTTTTTGTTTGTTTTTTTCTGACTCGCGTCAATGTGACTGGTGCGGTGGCAGCGCGGCGCGCGGCAGGTCGACGACGTGTCTTGTGATTTTGTGATCGAAAAAGGATTAGCGGTTGATGGGTTACTTACGATGTTTTTTTTTGTTGTTTTCTTAGGTGCTTAAATACTTACTGAGAAAGACGATGCAAATGCGGTGTGTAGATGTGGATTTATTTATGAAGCAACTATGATTGTGTATAAACATATTTTTACATACATACAAACATACCTGCTTCGTGGGGTAGCAGACTTCTTCATAATTAAAAAGAAGTTCTTTTGTTTGAAAATTTTGACTTAATGATTTTTTAAGATACACCGAACAAAAAAAAAAATTGATAATAAATATAATTTAAAATTGATAATTTTTCGTTACAATTTTCAGCTTACATTTAAATTATCAATATTGATGTGGTCCTCATATCATTTGTGTTTGAAAAATATCATTTTGATACCTATTATGTTGAATTTAGAATAAAAACAAACCCCTAACTATATAAAATACTGGGTTTGTGATATTGCATCATATCCATTTAATATTAAATATGTATATCAAATTGATATTTTTTTAATATCAAAATGATATGAAAATAATATTTTTGATATTTTGTATTTGCTAGAAATAGCAAATAGCAGTGTCAATGTAATATTTAAATAATTTCAAATTGATACTAATAGGCGTTTTTCTTTTTTAGTTCGCAGCAGAACCTGAGTTGTCAAAAAAAATTAAGTGTTTCTTTTTTCCTTCAGAGTGTGTCCAGAGTGCGCTCTACGAGCTCCAAATCAATAGATGGGTTAGACTAAGCTTAAAGCTGAGCAAAAATACAAGCGTCAAAAGTGAGATGCTTTCAAATCAATTCGATTTATAAAAAGAAGAAATAAATAATAAATAAAATTAAAATGGCCGAGAAATGTATTTTAAATTTAAAAACAATTTTTGTTGGGGTTTTTCATTTGGCATGAGAAAGAGAAATAATTGCGTTCTTGAATTCGTTTCATAAATTTTTTCATTTGGCATGAGAAAGAAATAATGGCGTTCTTGAATTCTTTTCATAAATACCTGTTTTACTTGCGATTATAGGTACTATAAGGCAAGTTATGGATTCGTGCAGAAAAAAAAAATTTGAGATAACAATCACACATGACATTACGATGATGGAGAAGTCGAAAAAAGTGGGTCTGGGAATTCCGTCCGTCTGTCTGTCTGTCTGTCTGTCTGTCTGTCTGTCTGCATGTCTGTTCGCGCCTCTGGAGGCTGAACGGGTGGGCAGATTTGCTTCAAATTTGGTATTTAGGATTTATTTGGCCGTCCCTCGGAACATATTTTTTATTTTTGCTCTAGGTCCAAAAATAACGGCACCTGCCATACAATCTTGAAGACAAAAATTGATTTTCTCAAAAACGGCTCTAACGATTTTGATAAAACTTTCAGAATGCTATTTTTGCAAGAAAATCTATCTTTTGGTTTGAAATTTTTTTTCAAAATTTGTCTAATAACGGTACCTCTCATAGAACCAATATTTTCAAATCAAATTTTCTCGTAAACTATACATTCGATTTCAATAAAATTTTGGCCACAGGAAGTCATTCATAATTTTATTAATATGGCATTTCAAAATTTTCAAAAACTTTTTTTTTTGATTTTTTATAATTTTTTCAAAAAAATTTTTGGTTTTCGAAATATGTAGGAAACGGGTACATTGATTTTTTTTTAAATTATTTTTCAAATGTAAACTACAGATTGCCATATATTTGCATACTCAAATAAATTTTTTTATTTTTATTTATTTTATTTATTTATTGAAATGATCATGCTTAACACTTTAAGATACAGTATCTTATAAAATAGTGAAAGCTTCATAGCAGATAACTTATAAATATATTTACAAAGCTAGGCTTTAAATAAATCAAGAAAAAAGATAATATAAGAGATGGATATCTATCTCGAGTTAAAATTAATTAATGTAGGTATTCATTTAACAAACTCAAAAAAATAAAAGTATTGATATAATTATATAATTATGTGTGCATTTAATTAATTAGAAAACTAAGTTAGAAATAGAGATTAGGTTAAAATTCGTTGCTTAAGTTCTTTTTTAAACATGTAAACATTATTCATTCTTCGGATGTGGCGCGGAAGTGAATTCCAGAGGTTGATGGCGTGAATAAAAAACTGTCGAGTTGAAGTGAGGCAAGTGTGTCGAAAGGTGTTAATTACGTTGGATCTGTTAGATAAGCCAAACTGTATTCTTTCAAAAAGATATGGAGGTGTCTGATTTTGAATAACATTAAAGAGAAGAATAAGTGTGCGATTATTAAGCAGATCATCAAATTTAATCCCATAGAGACTATAAGAGAAATGGGATATGTGGTCATATCTCCTTAGACCATACACGTATCTGGTAATATTATTAAACGCAACATTCAATTTTCTTCGAGAGACTGAATCGCAATTATTATAAATTTCGCAGCCATATGTCAAAATAGGGACTACTAGTGTCTTCGCCACCATTTTTCGGGTATTCAAAGGAGCAAAATGATGAGATGTCCATAACATTCTAAGAACACCGTAAACCTTACCAATTATAAAGTTTATGTGGTCGTTCCAGGTCAAAGTTCTATTAAAAATTACACCAAGGTTCTTCGCATTGTCAACATAGTCTATGGAGGAATTGTTGAGCATTAAAGTAGGAAAGTAAGACAGGTCAAGAACATTTTTGGAAATAACGATACACTTTGACTTCGATGGATTAATACATAATTCGTTATTTTTGCACCAATTTGAAAGACGCTGTAGGTCCAAATTCAAAGAATAAACACAATTTTCTATGAGCCCAAGAGCACAACTTTTCAGCAGCTGTAAATCATCAGCATAAAGGTGTCCGCAACAGTGATCCAGAGAAATCGAGATATCATTGATGTAGAGTGCAAAAAGCAGTGGGCCAAGGATAGATCCTTGAGGAACACCTCGCCTTAGAGGAACACAATCAGAGTTCTTATTATTAATATACACAGTTTGCTTTCTGTCATTCAAGTACGAAAGAAGTAATAAAATTGCAGAAGAAGAGAACTTATAGAGTCTAGAAAGTTTTTTCAAAAGAATAGGATGGCTTATAGTGTCGAAAGCTTTAGAGAAATCTAAAAGAATCAAAAATGACACACTATTTGCATCAAGTGCTTCCCTTAAATCTTCTACAACATTAATGAGAGCAGTCATGCAACTATGCTTACTGCGGAACCCTGACTGGTTTGGAATCAAAAAATTATGGCTACTAATATGAGAATGAATCTGCTTTTGCATAATCCTTTCTAAGACTTTCGAGAAAAATGGTAATATAGATATTGGTCTAAATTCTTTCCTACTGGCGCTTTTCGGAACAGGAATAACTTTTGCTATCTTCCACATCTTGGGAAATACACCAGTTGTTAAAATAGTGTTAAACAAGTGAGTTATAAAGGGAAGGACTAATGGCATAATAGCCATTATAAACGTCGGATGGATGCCATCAAGGCCTACAGCTCTTGACTTAACTGACATGAAACACTCCAATACATCAGTACTTTCAACGCAGTGAAATTCAAAAGTATCATCATTGCTAAGGGGTTCATTATATAGAACTTCAAGTTGAGATGTCTCAGCAGATAAATTTTCAGGCAATTTAACAAAGCTTAGGTTTAATTCGTTAGGATCCAGGTCACAGTCAGAGGTAATCTTCCTTTTACTTACTCCTAGATCACGAAGATTGTTCCAGAGTTTTTTACCACCGTTTGCAGGATCAAGCCGACTTCTGAAAAAATTTGCCTTGTTTGAGCGAATTTTACGAACAACTTCATTTCGAAGGACACGAAAAAGACTGCGGTGCTCTTCAAGCCTAAAACGTTTCCAACGACAATAAGCTACGTTTCTTTGGTTTATAAGAGAAAGAATATCGGGGGTAAACCATGGTCGAGAACCATGGGTAATAGTTTTGGACTTCAAAGGAACATGCAAATCGAAAAGACTTTCGAAGTTTGAATGCAAAAATTCAATTTGATCATTAGGAGATTGCATATTATACACCTGCCCCCAATGTATTCTTCTTATACTATTCTCAAGACCATTTGTGTCTACATTTTTGAAGTCCCTATATTGAATAATTGACGTTGGAATAGGAATGTTAAAGTCAAAAGTAAGATATATAAGGTCATGTTTGGAGAATGCCGAAACAGATAGCTGGTCATAGAATAAAGCTTTATTTGTATCACTCACAAAGAAAACGTCAAGGAGCGTACTAGAATCGCTACAAAAATGAGTAGGCACAGAAGAATTGACAGGAAAGAGATTAAATGTTCTCATATTACTTATAAGAGGATTTTCAACTAGAAGATTACAGTTAATGTCCCCACAAATAATTAAATTTGTAGATGTAATAGCTATTTCTTCCATTAAAGAGTAAAAGGAAGACAAGCTCACATTACAATTTGGTCTATATACTGTTCCCAGAAGAAGTTTGTTATCACCGCTTATAAACTCTACAAATATGAATTCGATTTCACTACCATTTTCAGACGAACAAACTTCCTTAAAGACCAACCCTTCTTTGATGTACATTGCCACACCCCCACCACGACCATGTCTATCGGCACGAAGTAATTTATACCCCTTTAAGGCATAAATACTGCTGTGAAAGCTTGCATTGAACCAGCTTTCAGAAACACATATAACGTCTGCCTTTGAACCCTCGAATAAAAACCTAAACTCATCTAATTTCGGTAGCAAACTTTGCGCATTAATATGGCAAATCTGGAAGCCCTCTCGCACATTACCAAACACTCTTAGCATTGGCAGAGTATAATCGCCATTCACACCTACATAAGACACCGAATTAGCCATAGTTCCAGCTTTAATTGAACCAAACAATGAAAATTTATGAAATTAGAAGAGAAATACAAAATACCTGTTTTCTAATTATTACAAAAGTAAATTTAAAAAATTCAATTAATTACTTTATTTGAAAAAATAAGGGAAAGTGATAAATAGAAAGTATATGAATATATATAAAAAAAAAAATGATAAATAGATAAGTATATGAATGTTAATAAAAATCTTTTTCAATCTCGTACATCAGTCGTGGCAACCCTGTCTAAGTCACCAATTTCATCTATAAGAGCAGCTTCATCCTCAGCAAATCGTTTGACATAAAGAAGTCCTCTTCTCGTGAATACAGATGATATTTGTTTGTTTTTCTTTAGCTTAAGCGCAGCTTGCAGCAAAAAACGTTTCTTTTTGGTGAGAGATTCTCGTAAGAAAATAGAGACGTCAGAATTCATTCCAATATCTCGTAGAGAAAGCTGTCTCTTATTTTGTTTACAAAACACAGCCATTGATTTAAGAACGTTGTTTTTATCAGATGGTGATATGAACTTAATTATTATTGAGGAGTCCAGGAATTTTTTATTGGTTGGGCGCGTGCGAAATATTTTACGTACAACTGGTGTTTCAGTTGTGAATGCAAGTGAAGTGATCAATTGTTGATAAACAGAGAGTAAGTTTTCATTTTCAGCAAAGGGTACACCACTGAGAACCACGTCACATGCCACCTCTTTATTTTCATGGATCTCTAGTTTTTTGTTAAGCAATCCGAGTTCGATTTTATTATTAATATTTTGTGAGTTTAATTCAGAAAGAGCGGATTTAATCTGAAGAATCTCATTTTCATGCACAGTGTTTAAGGTGATGTGGTTTGATTGTTCAGTTTCAATTTGAGTATTTTTTTTGTTGATAGTGTCAACCTCACTTTTTATTTCCGCGATGTGCGTATCAAGTTTTTTAGTTAAAGTTTGTTCCGTTTTGTTTATTTTTTTTGACAGCAGATTAATAATCAACTCACTTTGGATTTTGAGACGCTCGTCAAGTTTTTTCCACATTTCCTCGCTATTATCCATCGTTGGTGGGAATATGTTTGTTGAACGAAGAAGACGAGAGGTGGAAGAGGATGAATTTGAGTTGAGAGAACTACCGGCCATGAGGCAAAAGTAACGGGGGAGGTGAATTATTTTTATATGAGTTTCTTTTACTCTCGAATTTTGCTTCACAATAAAATAAAAATTCACAAGTGGTTTTTATTATTTTTTAAGGATTTATGCGTTCAAGTATTAAGAAAAACACGGCGGAATACGAAAGAACATACTTTAAAATTGATTTGAAGACATTTTAAGGATTTTAGGAAATTCACAGCGAGTATAAAACTTAAAACAAAATTGCCCGACTAACAGCACGTCTATTCGCTAGCCAACATCGCGATGAGTATAAATTTCAAAATATTTTTTGAAAAAGTTTTTCAAAAATAACCTTTTAAAAAAAAAACTGGTATAACGATTTTCAATATTTTTTTTTCTAGATTGCCGTATAGCTTTGAAATTTTATTGCATACTTAGTTTTTCCGAGAAAACTCTTAAACTAATTTAAAAAATAAAAGAATTTTCGAAATTATTTAATTTCTTTAATATCCATATATGCAGCCACTACGCAATTTATTGAATATAAGAGCAAGTTCGTGCGACCCAGTCGTGCATTTTATTTCATAATGCACTCGCACTCAAAGGGATATTAATACCTTAATAATGAATTAATATGTGCGAGCGAGGAGAGAGAAGGAAAAGAAAGATAGGAAAGAAAGTTGTCACAGTGGATTGAGATTATAGGTGATAAATATCTCACGAAAATCCCACGGGTGGCGTCCAGTTGAAACTACGGGAATAAATAAAAACTGCTGCCCAGGCTGGGTTTGAACTCACAGCTCTAAGGTTAAGCAACGAAGCACTACATCCACTGTACCATTGCCACGCGCTCAGAATATAATTGGTTCAGAGGACGTTCGGAGCGAGCTCAATATGCACGAACTCTGTTCAGAGCTTTTTCTGAATGCAAACAGAAAAACCGCCTAATAATATCAAAAAACTATTAAACCGTTTGCTAAAGAAAAACCATTAGAAATTGATATGAGAAATACCATTTTGATATTACATATAATGTATGTATAACGTGTAACAAAAAGACAGAGCATGTAGGTTGGGCCGAGAAAAAAATCGTATAGGAGGGGGGTCTATTTCCCTCCATTTAGCCGGGAGGGGCAATTTTCTAGAAACCTGACTTAAATTTAAAAAAAAAAGTATTAAAAAATAACGGTAACTCCCACTATGCCATGCTTTATTTGTTTGTGAAGCCAAAAACCTATTCTTTTATTGTAATTGTAAATGAAGTTATTTTAGTGAATTGTTTTCAAAATATTAACTTTCAAACTCAAAATTTTGAAAAAAAAAAATTTAAACCAATTTTTTTTTCAAAATGTTACGTAATCAAATGATATTTTTATTCTCAAAATTCAATGCTCTCATTAATTTGAAATCTAACACTGGAAACCGTATGGCTTTATTACTTTTTGTTGCCAAGCAATTGCAAAATAATCGAACCTACTTCACAAAAACACGAAAAAATTGGCTAAATTATAACTTGTGCCATCCCGTAAGGCTAAATTTTCTTGTGTGAAATTATCACCCCTTTCTTTTTATACGCACGAAAATCCATACAAAAAAAACAAGATACACAACCTACAACAACTCTCATATACTTCATTATAAAAAATTGGGTTGTTTACATTTTTTGGAATGTACAGAGGTAGTCAAAAGTATTTACACAACGAACTTTTTTTGCATTGAAATTCAATTCAATTAAGCTCTTTGTGTGTAAATACTTTTGACTACCTCTGTAGATACCTAACAAACATTGTTTTTGTATTCATTGGCAAAAAACGAGAGAGGAGAAAAAAGTTTCATAAGTCGAAACCGACACCAATCAAACATCGTGCGCTTCCTTTTTAAAAGGATTGCGCAGCGACACGAGGGTTGTTATTTGTATGTCTGTTTGGTATGAGTATGAGGAATTCTAGATTTTCAATTTGGTATGCTCAGCTCATTTAATTTTTTTTTTTTTTAAACATGCATTTGTTCTGGCATTCGACATCTGTGAGGAGTAGGAACTGAATTTTTGGTATGGAGGTATGGTATGGTAATGGTATCTTTAATTTTTTCGAAGGATGTCAATTTCTCGGACGTTTGAGTATGAGGTATGCTAGCTTTCGATTTTGGTATGCTAGCTTTGAATTTTTTTTTGAACATGCTTTTGTTCTACTATTCTACATCTGTATATTTCTTTTGTCTGTGGTAGCGGGCAGAGGCTAGCTTGTAATATAAATAAATGTGAAATAAAATAAACGTTTTACTTCTCAGTCTGGAACAGAACGAAATTGTGTTTTTTTTTACCCTCGAGTGGAAGACACTCGATAACTTGTATATGTATACATAGAAGCAAACGCCAGCGGTGTGCCTGTGAAGCAACGAAACAAGTTTCGAGAACGAGTCGTGTTCATTGTATTTATATCTTATAGTATTCCCAAGAAGCGGAACGTTTTGTGCGGCATCTAGCGACGACGTTCACAAGCTTGAATTGGAGAGAAATTTGAGTGGTTTTTGTCTAAACTCCATGGAAAGCAAAAACAACAATATATGTAAAGTAGATAAGACAACTAGTGCCGCCATTGACGACGTTCAGAACTAAAATAAAATGTTCCATGAAATTACTATAAAATATAAATACAATGTCGTGTTCGTTCTTCACTTTCAGTGTGACCGTTTAACAATTTTTATTAAAACAATGAATGGGAGCAAATAAAAACAGAAGGTTGTGAAAAACAAAATAAAAGGAAGCAAAACAAACAACAAAAAACAACACAACAAGTTAAAAAAGTTAAAAGGGTGAGTGATGAAAATATTTTTTATCAGACAGTGCTTGTCAAAGACGTAATGGAAAAATTAAGAAAAACAGCTAGCAAATTGTATAGAAGCATTTATAAGTAGCTATGTAATGTACAGGCCTCGGAATAAGTTGTTTTGAAAATGCAAACAAAAAGTGTATGTGCAAACCTAATGTGTGATCTTTGCAAGAACTTTCTAGAAGTATAGAGTACAGGTTAAATAAACATGCTTGTACAGGCAATTAGCCAAGAGAAACCAGCATGGAATTCTGATACATATATATATATATATAATATAATATATATAAAATGAAAGAAAATGCAATATCGTTCTGTTGATCAAAAAAATTGGTTTATACGCACAAATAGGTTTAACGCACGCTGTTGTACAAATGTTTGGAAGGCAGTTCAAGTGTACCTTCAGATTCATAAAAGGTATTTAGTCAAAAATAGAGAATTTATTTCTAAAAATAAATAAATGAACATTTGTATAAATTAAGTGTTTACTTGTTCAGATTTGAAAACAAATAATTTTTTTATGTTACGGGTGCGAACACCTTTATTGATGAAACGAAACTCAACTCAAAATTATTTTACATATCGTATTTAAACAGATACCAAACTTGATAACTTGAATTGTGTTTGCTGTTCGTCACTCCTTCGGTTGATTCCGAGAATTCGATGTATTCGCGGGAAGATGCAAGCGTCAGCTTGTTTACTGCGCTGACTGGTGCAGTCCCACTGTTTTGTGGGAAATATGTGTCGCGCGTGTTGTTGGGGTCGACAACATATTCTGTTATAACTCCTCCTTTCTTAAATTCGAC